>CM076575.1:1329312627-1329585127 GCA_034641835.2 Pinus albicaulis | reverse complement strand
CACACACTTTTGATAGAATCCCCCCACCAATCCATGTGCAAAATTTTCCATGATAAGTAAGAAAAATTACTCAACTATACCAATGAAAATCCATAAATTTTGGGTCTAGAGGCCCACCTTCAAACATAATATCATCACATATGCGCAAGGGACCACATGGTGAGCTCAGGTGGCAGAGACATTGGAAAATTGAGCTATCTGATCAGTGCAAGGGGTTGTTTTGGCAGTGTTGGACCCACCAACATTCAATGGGTCTCCCTGCTATGTCGTCCCAATTAGACCTCGCACTGTTTCAGATAGGATCCCCATACATAATATAAATCGCTTACTGAATTCTTAAATGTTTTCCTTTGCTCTAACTACCAGCAAGAGAGAGGAGTGAAATTTCTCCTTCGAAAAGAAAGTGAGTGTGCCTGGTGAGTGTTCGGTTGTAGGTGTTTCGAGGTTCTTCTACTGTGGAGGGAGAGAAATAAGTGAGCCTATAAGAGAGAGGTAATATCACCACCTTAGTAGAGACATGCACAATAAAGAAATATTTGTGTAACAACCAATGGAATATTACACAAATATGCGATGATTATTACCACCAATATAACAAGAAATATGTGTCTAAAATCCAACTGAATAGTCCACAAGGATGTGAAAAATATAGAAACCATTACAATATATTCTCAATATGGTAAGTGTTAGGGTCCAAATGTTTAGTGGTCAAATGTACTCTTTCATGTTTACTTAGTAGTGATCCTAGGTCAAAATTCATGTCTCAAGACAATTTTCAAATAAAATTTTGTTCACTGAATATGTCTAGGTCTGAAATTCTACTCCCTTCACTCCATTCATGGTCATCATCATTTCATAGGTCATATCATCCATCAATCATCTAGGGTTTGAGGTCAGTCACCACACCTTCATTTAGGTCAGAGTCTAGGTTTCACTTGTTTCGCCACCATAAGAGTCATTTTCACCATACAAGTCATTTTCATAGGGAGTTAGAAAAGATAGGGAAATAAGTAAAGAGCTCCTCTCTTCTCACCATCATACTCACTGTTGCCATGGGTTGAAGAAAAATAAGAAAATATGTGCCAACACTACTTGTGATATGCTTCTAGGTGTGCTGAGAAAGTGTTGTGATTTTGGTGTTTGAGCTCCAAATCATTTCTCCAAGGTTCAAAACCACTACATAAAGATTCATACACTTCCTAAATAGTAAGTGGACACCCTCCATATCTCTCTCAAGTCAAAATTCATCAGAAAATGAGTGGTTTCCTTCATTAGGTTACCTCCACTACATTTTTGGTGCTTTTCTTATTTTGTTTGTTTCAACTAATAAAACCCTAATATAACCATCTACAAGCTTCATATAACCTTCATACACCATACCCTAACATCTCCTATCACTCACAACCCTATTTTCCATTAATTTCATTAGAACCTTAGTTTTCACTACATTTTGGCAGAAAAACTAGTGAAACCCTATGTTTGACCTTTTCAATACCTTTCACATACCCATTCCAAAAAATTTCACTTGAATCCTGTAGCCAATGCATCACCCTACCTCCCAAAATTTTTAGGGATTTTTCCCTAACTTCAACGTCCTTCCATTTCATTTATGTCCCTAAAACCACTATACCACTATCCCATGTTTTCCTAATTTTCCACCTTCCCTATCCACTATGTCAAGCAAGGAATTTCCTTGATGAAAAAAATCATGGAGGATGAGAAGAAGGTCCATAATGAAGGTCAAAATTCTAGGTTTGAGAAAAATCAAACCCATGGTATCATTTTAGAGCTTCCTGATCAAGCTAGGATTTATGTTGCACATAGGGAGAGTTTGGCTTCAAAATCAGTTGTTGACGTAATGGAGATGAATTTTACAAAAGTGAAGGTGAATCTTGTCAATAATAGGCCAAAGAACAAAAATCTCCTTCATTTTATGCTTAGGTGTTATGGTTTTAGAGAAATACTCAAAATAAAGTTTCTCCATGTCATTTTCTACAAATTTTGATAGGTTGTCTTCAAATCACTTTTTCAAGGGTTTCGACCAAGTATTTCCAATGCTTGATGACTCCATGTTGTAGAAAACATCCTAAGTTTTCCAACCATACCACTTGAATCAGAAAACTCCTCTGGGAATGCCTCCAAACTCCCTCTTAATGTAGGTGTTATGCTTCTGCAAATTTTGAGTGATCAACTTCAAACTTAGATTTAGAGAAAATGGGAAAATGTTTTAGAAAATTGGAAGACATTTTTGTTCATAACATGCCAAAGGACAAAAAACTCTCTCAGTTTTGCAAAAAGCGTTATGGTTAGAGAGATATGGATCCATATTTAGGCCCTATTATTGCAGATTTATGTCAATTCCCTTGTTATGTTTATGTGAGCCCTTGTTATGATTTTGCCTCCCTTGTTACGATTTTGTACATCCTTGTTATGCTTCTAGAGGAGAGGTAGATTTTTTATTTTGGCTTAGAAAACCTCCAAACAAGCTTGAAACTTCTCTCCATTGCCTTGTGAAGCCTTCATAAAAGGTAAGTGTCATCTCTTATGCCATCTTTTGGTTAAATTTTGAGGGTTTAAAACAATTTCACGCTTATTATATTTTTCTCCATATTTTCACTTGTCCATGTATAAAAAAAAATCATCTGAGAAACCCTACCCTACCCCGCCTACCTAAACCCTAACCCTAGTAACCTAAACCCTAACCCTAGTAACCTAAACCCTAACTCGCACATCCTATATACATTATCCCCACCTTCCCTAGCATCTACACCATCCCAACCATGTGAAATTCAAGAAAAACCTAGATTCTAGCTATCTCACAGTGAAACAACATGAAATCTCCAGTGTTTACTAGATTTATCCACCCTCCACGCATCCATTTCTCCTCATTCCACTTTCAATATGGAGCTAATATGCTACTCTATGTGCATTTTTTTTCTTAGAATATTTTCTCAGTTGCATGAGCCTCAATTCACCTTATAGAATTACCCCACCTCTACTGTAGCTATTCTCACAGTCAAACATTGGGAATTTCCCATGTTTTCATCATTTTTCTACCTCCCTCACACTCATTTTCCCTCATTCCAACCACAACTTGGAGCTAACATACAAAAAAAATTGGATCGTATTTTTCGATGGGCAGACCCGCCCATGGTTTTGTGCATGGGTTTGCACATGGTTTTGGGGCAAGATGGTTTTTGGCCCCTGGTATTTTTTAGATCCGGCTAAGGGAAATGCAATTACGTTCTAATCTAGGGTTAATGGATTGGGGTTTATGAATTCTTCGGCATGTATATCTATGTGTTGTAACACTAAAAGGAATATAATGAAAAATCAAGCTAGTAGTCTCGATTTGGGATCCAAGGGAAAATCTTTATTTTGTGTTTTTAAGATTCGTTTTCAGATAATTTATGTATAGGGTTAAATCTTACATTTGGTATGAAAGTTGTTTCATATTTAAGGGGACGCATTTCCTTCTAATGGGTTTTTTTCTCGTGCCTATGGTAGACCTTGTTCAGTGGGAGATCTGTGGGATTGATTCTTGCAGTGAAAGAACATGGTGAGGAGTGGAAATATAGAGATCAAGAAATTTAATGGTCAGATTTTTGAGTTTTTGAAGCTCAAGATGGAGGATCTAGTGGTGGATAAAGATCAGTGGATCATGGTAGATCTAGGTACTAAACCAATGACAATGTCAAGTGAAGACTAGAAGAAGTTGGATCGGAAGGAAAAGAGCACAATACAGTTGTGTGTTTTAGATTCGATATTGTCAAATGTATTTGGGGAAGATACAACGAATGCTTTGTGGGAAAAGATAGGGACTTTCTACCAATCTAAGTCTCTGGTGAATAAATTGTTCCTGCGGAAAAAGTTGTATAACCTGAGGATCCAGGACAAAGACTCGGTGACAGAGCATATGAAGTCCTTCAATACTGTGGTAAGTCAGATGTCATATGTTGATATTAAAATCTCATATGAAGATAAGTGCATTGGTTTGTTGTGTTCTCTACCAGATTCGTGGGACAATATAGTTATTGCAATAGGTAGAAATACAACTACCTTGAATTTAGATGAAATTGTCCCAGCCTTGCTTTCGGAGGAAATGAGGCAGAGAAATATGGAGGGAAAAAATGGAGATGCCTTATCTGTATGAGGAAGGTCCTAGAACAAAAACAAAAGTAATTTTTCGAGTGGGAGGTCTAAATCTAGAGGGCGATCTAAATCTCCAAGAAAGTTTGTAAAGGTGTGCTGGAAATGCAGAAAGGAAGGGCACTACAACAAGGAATGAAAATCTAAAGCTCCTAAGAAAGGAAATGGATCTGATGATGATCCTTCTGCAGAGGAAAAAACCACCTCAGATGAAGGTGGGGGTGTGTATTTGGCTTCTTCTTCAAATAAACATGTAGATCATGAGGCATGGTTGATTGAATCAGGTGCATCCTTTCACTTCACTTCTCACAGGGAGTGGTTCTGCGAGTATGGGAAGTATAATGGTGGTGATGTATTCTTAGGGGATGATAGGAAGATCAGACTCTTCAGACGTGGAAAAGTGAAGCTGAAGCTGCAAGGTGGAAGGATTAGAACACTTCATGGTGTTCTACATATTCTTGCATTGGCCAAAAATCTTATTTCTGTAAGCAAGATGGACGATGAAGGTGTAAAAACTATGTTTGAGAAAGATACTTGCAAGATGGTTCGGGGAGAACTGTTGTTAATGTGGGAAGTTTGGATTGGAACTCTGTACAAGCTTCAGGGTAGCACTGTTATTGATGGGTGTAACAGTTCTATGGTTCTTGAAAGTGGAGTGGAAATCCTAGCAGTATCTGGATAAAAGATCATGATATGCCATCAAAGTCTTGGACACAATCGAGAGAAGGGCCTTTGGATACTCCATGGAAATGGTATGGTAGAAGTTCTGTCTAATTTCTCTCTAGATTTTTGTTTATGTGAACATTGTGTATATGGGAATCAGAATCGGGTGAGTTTTCCTTCTAGTGCTAAGAGGGCGAACAAGATATTAGAGCTTGTGCACAGTGATGTGTTTGTACCTAGGTTGGTTCCATCACTGGGAAATTTCGTGTAATGTGTTTCATTTATAGATGACTTCTCAAGGAATACATGGATATATTTCTTGAGGAAGAAATTTGAATTCTTTGACAAATTTAAATAATTTAAGGCTTTGGTGGAAAACTAGACAAAGAAGAAGATAAAGGTGCCAAGGACAGATAATGGTGGAGAGTTATGCAAGAAGGAATTTGAAGAGTTCTGTAAGAAGTGTGGTATAGCATGACAGAAGACTACTCCATACACACCTCAACAAAATGGAGTTGCAGAAAGAATGAATAGAATGTTGATGGAAAAGGCAAGAAGCATGCTTAGTGGTACCGAGTTAGGATAGGAATTATGGGCAGAGGTAGTGGAGACTACATGTTACCTAGTTAACAGATCACCTTCATCATCGTTGGAGGATAAAATTCCACATGCTATATGGATTGGTAAGAAACCCTCTCTTTCACGTCTCAGGATATTTGGATGTGATGTATATGTACATGTTCCAAAGGAGAAAAGGACCAAGATGGATAATAAATCTGAAAGGTGCATTTTTATTGGGTATAAGGGTGGTTTAAAAGGTTACAAGCTTTGGAACCCAGAAACAAGGAAGGTTGTGTACAACCAAGATGTGGTGTTTAGAGAGGTGAAATATGTTTTTAAACATGAAGTCTTACCGAAGGAACCTAAGAATATAGAGTTTGAGCTAAATGAGGATGAATGGGACTCTACAACGGAATAATATTCAGAAGAGGAAGAGCCACAAACTCTAGCTGTGAGAAGATAATTTCGGGAAAGAAGGCAGCCAGAAAGGTATAGTCCATCTTCTTTCTATTCAAGTTTTTCTTTAAATATCATTGATGATGATCCCAGAAATGTCGGGGAGGTAGTGGATTTAGAGGATGGAAAACTTTGAAAGGAGGCCACGGTTGATGAAATAGCATCCTTGCACAAAAATGATGCATGGGATCTGGTGGAGTTGCCGACTAGAAGGAATCCCATCAGGAGAAAATGGGTGTTTAAGAAGAAGATGAATGTAGAAGGAAAGGTGGAGAAATACAAAGCTTGATTGGTAACAAAAGGTTATTCTCAGGTGCCGAGAATTGACTTTGGTGATATTTTTTCTTCTGTTGCCAGGGTTACTCATATTAGATTAATTTTATATGTTTCTGCTACATTTATTTTTAGTTAGAACATATGGATGTGAAGACAACATTTCTTCACGAGGATATCGATTAGGAGATCTACATGAAGCAACCTGAAGGCTTTGCAGTGAAGGGTAGGAAAGAACTGGTATGCATGTTAAAAAAAGTCTCTGTATGGGTTAAAAAAATCACCAAGGATGTGGTATCAGAAATTTGATACCTATATACGGGGACTTGGGTTCACCAGAAGAAAAGACGATCATTGTGTGTATTTTAAATTAATTGGTGACCGTGTTATTTATTTTGTCTTGTATGTGGATGATATGTTGCTGATTTGAAATGACAAAGAAATTATCCAGTATTTGAAGACCAAATTGTTCTCCAAATTCTACATGAAAGATCTTGGTGCTGTGAACTATATTTAGGGCATGGAAATTAAGAGAGATCGGGAAAAGAGGAATCTCTCGTTAAACCAGAGTAAGTATTTTGAGACAATATTGTAGAGGATAAATATGAAAGATAGTAAACCAGTGAAGGTTCCTATTCCTATAGGTGTAAATCTATCTGTTGAACATTGTCCCAAGAAACAAGAAGAGGAGGAGGATATGTCTCTTGTTCCATATGCAAGTGCAGTGGGTAGCTTGATGTATGCAATGGTCTGTACTATACCAGACATTGCACATGCAGTGGGAGTATTGAGTAGGTTTATGTCAAAACTAGGGAAGGAGCATTGGACAACAGTGAAGTGGGTTTTCAGATATTTGTGTGGCACTAGTGATTATGGGTTGTGCTACCAAGGAAGACGAGGATTGGACAAATCTCTAGAAATATTTGGTTTTGTTGATGCAGACTGGGATGGATATTTGGACCAAAGAAGATCTACAAGTGGCTATTTGTTTAGCCTATTTGGAGGTGCAATCAGTTGGATGAGTAAAAGACATATTGTAGTGGCTCTTTCAACTACGTCATAGGAAAAATACATGGCAGCCACTCATGCAAGTAAGGAAGCAGTTTGGTTAAAGATATTGTGTTCAAGTATAGGGTTGGTGTAGTGAGCTATAAAGATAGACTATGATAGCCAAAGTGAAATTTTATTGGCTAATAACCCTGCTTCTCATTCAAATAAAAAGACCATTGATGTTCAATATCACTTTGTGAGAGATATGGTTGAGTATAAAAGGGTGTTATTGGTAAAGGTGTACACTTTGAAGAATTTTGCAGATGCAATGACGAGTTTTGTGAGCACTCAAAAGTTCTCTTGGTGTAAATAAAAAATGGGTGTTATAGAGTTGGACGAATAAATAAGCTCTCCTATGGCCCCCTGTAGAAGGGAAACAACAAGTGGCAGAATGTTGGGTATGTGTTACATTATTTCCAAGATTAGTCACATGTGATATTCCCCCCTATACGTTGCACTGGGTGCAACAAGAGAGAGAGGAAAACACTTATTTGGGGTTAAGAGCGGTCTGCAACATTTTGGACCCTATTTTTCGGTGGGCGGACCCACCCATGGTTTTGGGTCATGATGGTTTTCGACCCCTGGTATTTTGGAGATCCGGTCAAGTGAACAACATTTATGTTCTAATCTAGGGTTAATGGATTGGGGTTTATGAAATATTCCACATGTATATATATGTGTTGTAGCACTAAAATGAATATAATGAAAAATCAAGTTGGTATTCTTGATTTGGGATCCACAGGAAAACCTCTGTGTATATTTGTTTTATGTTTTATTCTCTCTCTATTTTTTATTTTATGTTTTTAAGGTTCATTTGCAGATAATTTTTGTACAGGGTTAAAACCTACACTAAACTCACACTTTCCTACTCTATGTTTTTAAAAAACTCCTTACATTCACCCATCCCATCAACACTCTAGGGTTTCCATCATTCCACTCACAAAAAAAATGGAAAGTGACAAGAAAATATTCAAGTTAGGGAACCACCTCAGGTTAGAACACTCCACAATTCATGAACTCAATGCCTCACCATTAGCCAGAATATGCTTTGAGAGGGCTCAGTGTTTGAGATTTTCTGAAAGGGTCATGGAGGAAGGATATCATCTTCAACTGAAAAAATTATTTTCCAGAATCTTCAGCGTGGGAAAGATCAAATGCATGCCATGGAGGCTGAGACACAACCCAGGAGGCCAAAAACAAGAGGGCTCAAAAGGGCGCTGGAGCTAGAAAGACAACCAACTCATCCTCCTGAAGGGTTGACCTTTGATGAGATTATTTCCATGGAGAATAATGAAGACAAAAAACTTTGGTTGTCAAGAGTAAATTAGCATTTGGAGAATCTCTTGTAGAGGGCTAAGAGGGAAAATAAGCTGCAAAGACACAAGGCAAGCCACTATATCACAAGGAACACAATTTCTCAAATAAGGGTGAAATAATTGAAGAAAAGGCTAAAAGAGGTACAAATGAAGCTTAAAGAGAAGGATATCTTGGATTATTAGCTGAAGTTTATTTTTTTATTTATACCATCACTCGCAGGTGATAGAGAACCAATTTTGAGATGTTTTGAACAATTTTTGTACATTCTTGTGATTTTTGCACAATTCTGGAAATTCCTCACAGGAGGGTAACAAAATTTTGTTACTCTTATTTTGGAGGAATCCAAATGATGACTTATTTACATGGATGTATGTATTTTGACGATTACATCACATATTAGGAACCTCCATGGCATGAAAATATGTAATTTTGTAGAAAAAGCTCAAAATCCACTCAATTTTCATGTTTCGACCACCATTTTGGAGCCTTTGTTACGCTTGGAGTAAACTTGAGAGAATGAGCTTTTGGAAGCCTTACCATGGGTCATTCTGCAGAATTCAAGATTTTATAGAAACTAGAAATACAGGGCTACTTGACCATTCTTTCAGAAGTGGATTTGGACTCCTAAAAGTGCCTCAAAAGTGCCTCCAAAGTTATGTGACGCTTCTGCAAATTTTTGTTACCCTTCTATCGGAAATGTCAAAAATCAACATTGGATTCCTAAGGATACTTGTCAAGCCCAAAAATTGTCACAAATTAGAGGTTTTGATGTCCTATGGTTTGGAATTAGATTTATTGAGTTGGTTTTTTCCTCCTATCATAAGGGAACATGTAATTAATGTAAGGGACAAACACTCCTAGTTCATAGCTAAAATCAGGGAATGGTTTCTAACCTCCCTAGAATCTAGGAAATGACTCATATTTTGTATTTATGATCCATTTTGGATGGGATTTCAACTTAATGAGGTGTCATAGTCCATATTTTCTATAATTTGACTCTCTTTAGTCTTTTTTTTGGGTTGGATAGTCTTATTTTCTAGTGGAGATTTTGTAATTAGCTTTTTGGAAGGAAATCACAGACAAATTTGTATAGCTTCTATTGAGAATCTTGTGGTATGCATTAGAGAATTTTTTCTTCATATGTATGTTTATCTATTCGTGCTAAATGATATATATCATTCTTTCATATACATTTTTTCATATGTTTATCTTGTAAATTTATAAGCATAAATCATGTTTTTTCATGCTATGTTTTAGGCAAGGTTTACATGATATGCATATTCACTTCTAAATGAATGTATTCACCTCAGTGCTCATTAAAAATCTATATCACTTCAGCATATACTCAATGACCTATTAAACATGATTTCAAAATACATGTCTAGCCTCACATATTCTCTGCAAATTGACCTTGGAATTCAGACCTAAAAAACGCTACACACATTATTCTTACCGACCTTTCTATCCAGCTCTAAAAACATCAAACAATTCCTATTTATCGAACTTACATACCTAGCCTAAGACCATTAGATACTTATTCATTCCTTTGACTACAAAAGTAACAATGAAATAGCCCTCTCTAGTCCTGGTAGGGATAGCTACCTGACCTAAACCCTGGTATGTGGTTACCTTTCTCCGATCATATTTTCAGCCTTGGGAAGTTGGGGAGAGTGATAACATTTTTGATGTCATTTCCAGGGAGAAAAGGTTAAATATTTCCTGGGAAATAAAAATAAATATTAGCTCTGATTGTTGATGTTGAACAATGGTCAGGCATAAGAAAGGTTGTGCATCTTTCACTCGATGATTCTAGTGGAGAATAATCCAAAAGTTTAGAGTTTTTATGGTGACTCCATTGTTTAAAAACCAGTGGCTTCAAGAACTATTGGTGACTTCAATTTTTTCAATATGGATTCAACTGTAAGAAGGAATGCTAGGTATGCTCCTATGCATTGAGGTCATGTTCCAAGCTTTCCAAATCTTATGCCTCAGGCACATTCGAAAATATACTTGCAAAAATTCAAATATGGAAAGGGTGTTGATGCTACACTTCATTTAATCATATTACATATGCATGTGCATAAGCTGAAGATTAATTTTCATGAAGATTATTTAATGAATATTTTCATGATTACATTAAAATAAAAATCATGGTTTTGGTATGAAATCTTACCTCCTGCTTGTATTTATCCTCTCCAGGATTTTCACTCAGTGTTTTCTTAGAATTATAGAGAAACCTGTCCTTATTTTCTTTTAGTTGAGGATTGTTATGGTCGCTTTGAGAATTTTATTCAAGAGGTAGAAATTGCTTATAATGATGAAGAGTTTATGGATGAAGAACTCTGTAATGTTCCAAAATTTTATGGAACATTAAAAACTTTTTCTTTTTCTTTAGGAGGAGAATAAATGGATAAGAAAACCCATTGATAATAAAAATCTGAATAAGGAACCCTTGTAATGTGAAAATGGATCAATAAAGAACTAGATTTCACACCCCATGTGTGAAAAGAGACAATTTGCAGGTGGATAATTCTAGAAGAAGCCAAGTTGACTGCGCAAATTGAGAAGATAAGGTTCACTTGGTGGGCCAGCGCAATTTGCATGAGAGGGAGATCATTCTAGAGAGTAAACCTTAAGGTGTGGGGCCCATGGCAAAGCGCCATTCACTTGTTTAAAAGGAAAACAAAGCAGCCATTCTCATTCATGATTTTGATTATCATTTTGCTTGTCTTCTCAGACAAGAGCATTCTCTGGCTATTTAGCTGAGATGTAGTGCTGCTAGCACTGGGTGTTCCCGGGCGGGAATCCCATATCTTCCATAGAGTTGCTCTTGGAAGAGCTTGTTATTCATATTCCCCATATTCTGGCTTGAGGCCAAAGAATTCCATTCAGCTCCAACCCAGTCTCCATTGGTGGTTGAGTTGTGTTGCTGGTTGTTGCAGGGGAGGGTTCCTCAACACTACTTTTGGCATTGTATTTCAGATGAGGGAGTCTCCATTCCTTTGGGGGATCAATGAGGGAGTTTTTTGATCTTCATTCCATCATATTTGGCACCAGGCCAATCATTCTCCATCAGCAGAAGAGCATCCCTCTTCTTTGACTGCCCAGTTCATAGAGAGAATTTGCAGTGAGGGTTGCAGTATTTTAGTGGGTGGTAAGATCTTCAATGAAAGGATCAGCCTTTCATATAGAATATTTGACAAAGGATTTATTTCATAAAATGAATCATATTCAGCAAGCTCCTTCCATTTCCAGTTTCTATTGAGTTGTAGCAGCTACCCAACAACTCTCGCATTTTGGTAAATTTTCCATTTTGTCTAGTTTTCATCCAATCCCCTTAAGGGATTGTTGTATTGTATTTTCAGGGGTTGAAGCTTTGCTCCCCCATATTTATTTGAGCTTACATTGCTATATCTTTCATGTTCATATATTTACTACTGCAAGTACCTCCCATAGACTGCCTAGTCTTAGTAGGAATAACATATGTGAGAAGTGTTTTCACCATTCTTATGTACATTGTCTCCTTGAGACTCTTTGGCTTGCTTTAAGTAAGAGATTCCTCAAGAGTTTGTCTAAATTTTCTGCTGCACATATATTTCCAGATTGATTTCATCTTCATGTGACATGGTTCCTTAGAGATAACGTTGTCATTTCCTTTGTTGAGAAAAGTGTTGTTGCAGCCCTTTTCATTGGGCCCTTTTCTGAAGATAACAGGTGAAGGAGGCTTGTCTCAATCTCCTAGAAATATTTGTTCTGAGTCCACTCTTGGATTTAAGCTCTAGAAGGACATATTCAAGGGATCCCAGACCAGGGATCAAATCTTTCTACCTCCATTTTTGGAAAATGCGTTTTCCAGGCTTGGGTTGCTAGCCATTCCTACTAGGAAATTTCACATATCTGTAGAAAGAGTCTGCAAAGGGCCAGCAAGCCTACGGATCTCACCCTTGATTAGAAGGTAACATATCTGGTAAATTCCCCTGCAGTCCATCTCTGGCACAGGCTCATGATATTTCTGAAAAAGGAATATTACAGTGGTATCAAAGCACCTTTCTTGGCTCAGCCTGTGGCCTTCAAAGCCCAAGAAAGGTAAAAAAATATGAAGAGGATGAGATTGATATCATCTGTTTTTTAAAAGAAGAAGAACCTCCCCAAGGAGGAAGAGAAAAAAGAGAAGGAATATCCCTACACTTCCTATTCTCATCTAGAAGGAAATAAGGAGTTGAGTAGGAAAGAGACTCCATCTCTTGAAAGAAAGGAGAAGAAAATAATCAAAAGTATTATTCCCAAATCTATGCAAATAACACATGAAGATTTCATAAAGGTTAGGAAGGATATTGATGGAGAATCTCAAAGAGGGTTCGAAACTGGAGGAAGCCCTAGATTTGCACATGGTGAGGGTAAGCATGCAGTCACACACCATGATGAACAACGCAGTCAAAGTCCCAAAATTCCTATGAGGGAGATGAAAGAAGGAGGAAATGTGACTAAGGAGGAAACCCTTAGTGATTTCTTAAAGGATTATAAGTCTCGCACTCATGGATTCAGAAATCAGCCCACTTTTTCTGAGTTTTGCAAGAGCCAGGTGAAGGGGAAGGAGTAATAAGATAGATTTCATCTATCTGCTTTTGGAGGTTCACCTTCATATTTAGCCAAAGATCGGGTGGAGGAGCCAAACACCTTCCAACGGCAGCACCACAATTCAGAAGAAGAAATCATCAAGGTTGCAGCACTGCATTTGAGAGGTAGGGCTCATGCATGGTGGAAACTTCAGTCCAATCCTTTTGAGAATGTTAAAGCTTCATCTAATGTAAATTTCACTTAGTTATTGGTGAAAATATTTGATCAGAACATTCTTGAAACTCATGTGATGGAGTTAAACCAAGGGGCTAAAAAGAACCCCTGCATAGAAATGCAGAACCACCTCAAGAAAAAATGGGAGGAGCTGAAAACTTGCATCAAGCCTTGTTGGAGGAAAAACTTTCATCCCACACCCTTAAGAAACAAAGAAGAGAGCTCTCTTTTCCAAAGGAGGATCAAATCATTGGGGTGTTGCCCAACTTTATTGCAAAAATAGAGGGCAACAACGCTGCCAAATCTAGAGATCATCTAGTGCCTCATGCAGAGGAAGAAGGAGCTTTTGCTCCAAATAGAGGGATTCTTGTAACTTTGCAAGAAGGTCCCGATGATCTCATGCATGGAGATCAAGGCACATTTCATGATTCACATGTTCCATTAGAGAGGAGGTGTAAAACCATGAAGACTCAGGGAGAAGATAGAGGAGAGACCCAGCATCATGGGATGAGGAGGGCCCATCTCTATCCATTTTTGGAGGTCACTACACCTAGGGAGGTGATTGAGCTACGCAGTGAAAGCATGGACAGGGTTGTTAATCCATATATGCATTAATATTCAAATGAGAATGTCTCATTGAGTGGAGAAATCACACCAAGGAGGCCACTGGTTCAGATGAGGAGGATAGATGCTTCAAACAGTGAGGCATCAATCACTGATTTCAGCAGTATGGAGGCCTTGGGATAGCTTGTTGCAGCATTGGAGGTCTTGGGTAAAACCAGAGTAGTGGGGAGCATCCCCTCACTATCATTCTTACCCACTCTCCTTTCAGTACCTGCGTTGTGGCAGGGGAAGCAAGGAAAGGACAGCAACCTTCCCACTTGTACAGTTGGCATGGGAGCAGTATATGCACACCACTCTTTGGAGGAATGGGTACAGTCACTTATTTTCCTTGGGAGGAAGAGGAGAGATTCATCTATGAGTTGCTCCCTTTGCATGAGCAGAAAACATGGCAAGGATATTGTTCATTTATATGATTTACATGTTGATTCCTTAACCATGTATATGCAGGATGATGCTCCAGGGAGGAGCATTCTTTGTCAAAGGCTCCTTGGTCTACTTGGGGCCAAAATTACAGTTGATGGCCATCCCGTTGATGGACTTGGGGAAGATTTGTATTTTGGAGGGCATGTTCCTCATGTATCATACACCATCCATTGCCTCCAAATACATGAGGAGAATTCAACAGAAAACCGGTGGTTGAATAACCACATCTTTTGTCATTATATCTTGCAGTTTGTGTCCAAACTGCACTGGTTTCATAAGAGGGATCAATGTCCCACTCACTTGCATGACTTTTAATTTATCTCTCTGTGTTGCTATAGATCACACTATTTTTGGGAGCATTATTGGGAGAAAGGCACATGGGATGGATGTGTCCTTTGGGGGAGAATAACCCCATACTTTTTGTAGGACATGCTCTAAGAGGAGCATGAGGGATGATGTGGCCACCATATTTCATCATCTATTCCTTCTTGAGGTGAGACATGGGAGTGATGGGGAGTCATATGATGGTGTTGATCTCCTTCCGATCATAAAGGAGAGAAATTAGGCCAGCTTGATTCACAATGGAGGAGGGAAGATCCTTGGAGATCCAAACTTCATCTTGCCACTTAAGGGAAACATTTCAGTAGCCCAAGAGCAGCCTTCACTCTACACTTTTCATAACTGGAGAGGTGAATAGCATGGGGTATCCTATGATGCCTACCACTTTCATATTTTTAGCCCACCTTCTTTGTTGAAGCTCAAGGTGGAAGAATATTTTCAGCAATTTCCTTATCCGGAGGCAACTAGATTCATATGGATGGTTGATTGGGGATGGAGGATTCACATGAGGGGAATTTTCTTCCCAATTCATTTTGACACCATGCCTCAAGGAGATGTCTAGAGAGCACCTTATTTCCTTCTTGAGTACATTCCATGATGATAGCCACTTTGGCTAGTTTACATGCTTGGGAGGAGCAGTATGGAGACTCTATGTGGATAAAACATCTCATTCTTCATGAGGAGTTCATCATAAGGAGATGCTAAAGTTGGAGGAAGAGGACATCCTACAGTTCTATCCTTACAAGTTGCTTGAGGTTAAGAAACATTTGGGAGGGGAGGACTGTAGTGTTCCAAAATTTTAAGGAATATTAAAAACTTTTGCTTTTTCTCTAGGAGGAGAATAAATGGGTAAGAAAACCCATTGATAATAAAAATTGAATAAGGAACCCTTGTAATGTGAAAAGGGATCAATAAAGAACTAAATTTCACACCCCATGTGTGAAAAGAAACAATTTTTAGGTGAATAATTCTAGAAGAATCCAAGTTGACTGCATAGATTGAGAAGATAAGGCTCACTTGGTGGGCCAGTGCAGTTTGCATGAGAGGGAGATAATTCTAGAGAGGAAACACTAAGGTGTGGGGCCCATGGAAAATCACCATTCACTTTTTTAAAAGGAGAAAAAAGAAGCCATTCTCATTCATGCTTTTGATTATCATTTTTCTTGTCTTCTCAGACAAGAGCATTCTCTGGCTGTTTAGCTGAGATGCAGTGCTGCTAGCACTAGGTGTTCCCGGGCAGGAATCCCATCTCTTCCATAGAGTAGCTCTTGGAAGAGCTTGTTCTTCATATTCCCCATATTCTGTCTTGAGGCCAAAGCATTCCATTTAGCTCCAGCGCAGTCTCTATTGGTGGTTGAGTTGTGTTGTTGGGTGTTGCAGGGGAGGGTTCCTCAACACTACTTCCGGCATTGTATTTCAGAGGAGGGAGTCTCCATTCCTTTGAGAGATCAGTGAGGGAGATTTTTTATCTTCATTCCATCATCTTTGGCACTAGGCCAATCATTCTCCATCAGTAGAAGAGAATCCCTCTTCCTTGAATGCATAGTTCATAGAGAGCATTTGTAGTGAGGGTTGTAGCATTTTAGTGGGTGGTGAGATCTTCAATGAAAGGATCAACCTTTCGTCTAGAAGATTGGAAAAAGGAGTTATTTCAGCAAAGGCATCATATTCAGCAAGCTCCTTCCATTTCCAAATTCTATTGAGTTGCAGCAGCTGCCCAACAACTCCGGCATTTTGGTAAATTTGCCATTTTGTCTAGTTTTCATCCAATCCCCTTAAGGGATTGTTGTATTGTATTTTCAGGGGTTGAAGCTTTGATCCCCCATATTTATTTGAGCTTACATTGTTTTATATTTCATGTTCATATATTTACTTTTGTAGTACCTCCCATAGACTGCGCAGTCTTAGTAGGAATAAAATATGTGAGCAGTCTTTTCACCATTCTTATGTACATTGTCTCCTTGAGACTCTTTGGCTTGCTTTAAGTAAGAGATTCCTCAAGAGTTTGTCTACATTTTCTACTACACATATATTTATAGATTTATTTCATCTTCATGTGACATGGCTCCTTAGAGATAATGCTGTCATTTCCTTTGTTGAGCAAAGTGTTGTTGCATCCCTCTTCATTAGGCCCTTTTCTGAAGATAATAGGTGAAGGAGGCTTGTCTCAAGGTCCTAGAAATATTTGTTCTGAGTCCACTCTTGAATTTAAGCTCTAGAAGGACATATTCAAGGGATCCTAGACCAAGGATCAAATCCTGCTGCCTCCATTTCTGGAAAATACGTTTTCCAGGCTTCGGTTGATAGCCATTCCTACTAGGAAATTTCACATATCTATAGACAGAGTCTGCAAAGGGCTAGCAAGCCTCCGGATCTCACCCTTCATTAGAAGGTGAAATATCCGGTAAATTACCGCGTAGTCCATCTATGGCACAGAATTTTGATATTTCTGAAAAAAGGAATATTACAATCTCTTACATTCTTTGAATGAAAACCCTTTTCACTGCCAGGAGAAGATCATGGATTCTACCTTTGATGACAAGGAACTTAAGTAGAATTATTCAGAGGATGACATTGATCTTCCATCTTTCAAAGTTGATGATAATTTGTAGCATTCCTGCCAATCTTCAAGCGATCAAGATATATATGAATATTTTCTTTCCAGCAACCCTTCATCCCTTTCCTCTTCTAAGTTTTTAATTTAGCAAGAAATATGTGCAGATCGGAATTTTGAATTTGCTTGTATAGAAACTCTAAAGAGTCATGATTTATCCGTTGAGGTAAAAAATAGTATACAACAGTTATTTTTCTTCATTTTGATGACTGTGTTCAACAAACTTCAAATGATCAAGATATATAATTTTTTCAGAGCCAAGACAATTCTCTTTCTGATCTAAATGAGAAGCAACTTGTAGATATTTGTGTTGATGCTAATTTGGTTATCTCAATTGAAGATTTGAAAGAACATATAAATTTTGTCCCAGATTTGTATGATATGGAAGATGAAATTACAGCATTTATATTTAATAGGGATGAACCTAAGGAATATTAACAATCAGCTATTATATTTGAAATAATTTCCCTTCTTTTTGTTGATCAACAAGAGGTAATGTTTCATTATTTTAAATACTGTTTAGGTAGTATTTTGTAAGCATCAGAAAATATGGATTTTGTTTTCTTTGCCAAAAAAAATATTAGATTCAGTTGTCATTTGGGGTTGTTATTACCACAATGCTTTTATTTTGAGGAATGTAGGAGGAAAAATAAATCAGATAGCCATTTTCTTTCATGGTTGCACTAGATCTTCAACTTCACTTGATCATTTTTTTATGTATCAGTTAGAGTACGTAAGGTGTGATGAATAACCTCAACATTCTGATTATATTTTTCAGTGTTAGTTTCCAATAGAGTTTGTAGTTGATGATGTACAATTCAGTTTTCAGTTTGATTTGAATCAGTTTGAGGATTGTAGCTGTAGTGACTTCAATTCCCAATGGATGAGGCTACTTGGTATATGGTTCTATTCAAACCTCCTGAAGGAACTGCCATCCCCATCTAGAGCCAATGTTAGTGTCCAAATTTTTAGTGATCAAATTTACTCTTACAGGTTTACTTAGTAGTGGTCCTAGGTCAAAATTTCATGTCTCAAGTTAGGTTTAAGATAAATTTTTGTTCACTGAATATTTCTACATCTGAAATTCTACTCCCTTCACTCTATTCATGGTACTCATCATTTCGGAGGTCATGTCATCCATCAATCATCTAGAGTTTGTTGTCATTCACCACACCTTCATTTAGGTCAGATTCTAGGTCTCATTTGTTTCGCCACCACAAGAGTCAATTATGTCATAAAATAAAGCGCAAAAAAACTCATTTTCACCATACAATTCATTTGCATAGGAAGTTAGGAAATATATAGAAATAAGTAAAGAGATCCTCTCTTCTCACTATCATACTCCATAGCTACCATGTGTTGAATAAAAATAAGAAATTTTTTTCCAACACTACCCATGCTATGCTTCTGGGTGTGCTACGCAGGTTCTACACTTTAGGTGTTTGATCTCTAAATCAGTTCTCTAAGGTTCAAAATCACTGCACGAAGGTTCATACACTTCATAAATAGTAAGTGGACACCCTCCATACCTCTCTCAAGTGAGAATTCATCAGAAAATTGTTAGAAAATTATATATTACAGAGTAATGCAACACATAAAATATGTGGAAACACAAACACAGAAAACATATAAAACAAGAGAGACATAGATATACATGGTTCACCAAATTTGGGCTATGTCCACCTTGAACAACCAGTCCTTCCTTTCTATTATCCAACAAAATGAAGAGACACAACATACAGGAGATTTGATGTAATATCTTATGTTCTCTCATACAGTCTCCCTTTCTGTTTCTCGCTCATAATTCTCATACAACACACAGTCGCAAAACAATGCCCTCATACAAAACGAGGGGTTGCCTCAATGGAAAAAACCCTAAGATAAACATAACTTCTACTATCAGATAATCTACCTAATGAATGACCCAGATTGACAAGAAATTACAATACTTTTACAGGGCAATTTTACATCTGTTTTTAGCTTTGGGGGCGCTACTCTCGAAACCCCCCGCGAGGGGGGGGGGGGGGGGCTCCATAAAGTTGCAATCAGCCCTCCTGTACCCCCTAGGCAACGTTCAATGACAGGTGGCGTTTATTCCCTGTTAATAACAAGGGTCCAATATTTTGATAGATCTAAAAAAAATAATATAATCAGGCTCCACACCCAACAATATCCCACTTGGAGACCGATCATAGAAACTCCTTTGCTGCTTCATTTGCTGGAAAATTACTCCACTTTCAACCTGGTTTTTTATTATATTCATCATCATACTTGAAGACCAATTGAAACTAAACTTAATCTCAGTTTCTCCCTGGTTACAGCTTTTGTTAGTATATCTACAGGATTTTGGCTAGTGTGTATCTTTTCCAGCTTTAACTGTCCATATCCCAACACCAACCGTATGAAATGGTACTTGAGATGTATGTGTTTAGTCTTGGAATGAAATGTTGAGTTATTTTCAATATGAATGGCACTTTGGTTGTCACTGTATAACATACCCATCTAATGCTTCCTACCCAATTCATCCATAAACCTTTGTGACCAAATCATTTCTTTCCTAGTCTCTGTAGTAGCAACCTACTATGCTTTCGTTGTTGAAAGTGCAACAACACTTTGGATTTTTGAAACCCAACTGAAATTTTTTCCACCTATAGTGAATACATACCCTGTAGTGATCCTCTTGTTATCTATATCACCTTCCATATTTGCATCAACATATCCCTGTAGAGAAATGCTTGAACCACGAAAGTTGATTTGTGGTACCTCTCAAATATCTTAGAACAAATTTCACTGCCATCCAATGTTCTTTTCCTCGATTTTTCATGTACCCGCTTACAAATCCCATTGCATGTGCAATATTAGGCCTTTTTGAGACCATTTCATACATTAAGCTTCCAATTTCTGATGCATATCGAACTTTAGACATATAATCCATTTCCTCTTGTGTCTTGGGGCACGTCTCCTTACTAAGCTTGAAATGGCTAGCCAAAGGTGTAATAACTCGTTTTTCATTATGCATACTAAATATTTTCAACACCTTTTGTATTTACTCATTCTGAGACAATGTTAATTTGCGATTTTACCTACCTTTAGTTATTCTCATACCAAGGATTTGTTTTGCAGCTGCCAAGTCCTTCATTGCAAATGAATTTTCCAATTTTCTTTTGAGCACATTTCTTTCCGGCATGTTAGACACTGCAACAAGCATGTCATCTACATAAAATAACAATATAATATAGCTGCCATCATTTTTCTTTTTCAGATAAACACAATGATCAAAGTGAAATCTAGTATAACCTTGTTTAGATATAAGCCTTTCAAATTTTAGATACCACTACGTTGGAGCATGTCTTAAGCCATACAAGATCTTCTTTAACCTGCACACTAAATTTTCTTTCCCTTTGACCTCATATCTTTGTGGTTGATGCATATAGATCTCTTCCTCCAAATATCCATGGAGAAATGTTGTATTTACATCTAACTATTCAATATGAAAATCTTCCGCTACTACAAGACTTAAATAAGTTATGATTGAAGTAATCTTAACAATAGGAGAAAATATTTCATCAAAATAAATACCATTCTTCTATGAAAGCCCCTTCCCCACAAGTCTAGCTTTGTACCTATGTTTTACTCCATCTTCTTCATTCAACCTGTAAACCCATTTATTCTGCAATTTTTTTTTACCTACAGGAAACCTCACTAAGTCCCAAATCTATTTATGTATTAAGGAGTCCATCTCTTCTTTCATGGCTAGCTCCCACTTCTTCTTGGTTTCAACCTGAATTTCTTCTTCATAACATTCAGGTTCACCAAAATCAGTCAACAATAAATAATATAATGAAGGAGTGTATGGTTCAAGGGGTCTACTTATCCTGGTAGATATTTCGACACCAATTTTAGGTGTTTGATGTGCTTGTTGCTGTTGTGATGGTTGATGTTGTTGTGGTTGTTGATTATTATTATTTTCAGGCACCTTTACTTTTTCAGTGATTTCGTCAAGAATTGTGTATTTTTTTTTCTTTTTCCTATTTCTTTTCCTCAAACTGATTCTTATACAAGAAATTTTCACTGAATATTACATCTCTGCTCCTAATGATTTTGTGATTTTCATAATCAGATAAGCGATAACCAAAATCATTAACACCATATCCAATAAAGGTACATTTTTTTATTTTGCCTCAAGATTTGTTCTATTTTCTTTATTAATATGGACAAAGGCCTCACAACTAGAAGGCTTTTAAAAAGAGTATTTTACCTTTTTACATGCCCATGCCTCCTCTGGAATACCACCATCCAAGGAACTTGAAGGTCCTCTGTTTATTAGATAAACAAAAGTATCTAGAAAATCTGCCTAAAATTGTAAAGGAAATCCTTCATGCAATCTCATGCACCTTACACGCTCCATGATTGTTCTGTTCATCCTTTCTGACACATCATTTTCTTATGGTGTTATTGGAACTGTATTCTCTTTGTGAATTCCATTTTCTAAACAATACCTGTCAAACTCTTTGCTGCAATATTCACCTCAATTTTCTGATCTCAGCCACGTCAACTTATTTCATGTCTCATTCTCAAAGGAATATTTCCATTTCTTGAAAGTATCAATGTAATATCCCAAAAGGGAGAATGTAGTAATACAAAAACACAATTTTTGAAAAAAAATACTATGTACACATAAGTTATGATCAACATAGATATCGACAGAATAGGTGAGCCATTTTATTATGTGGATATGAATAAGAGATACAACAATGCATAATATAGAAGCACTCAAGCCAAGAAAGTGGCCTAGAATGACCCTGAAAACATGCCAAAGCAGGCACTGCGTAATTGTAGCTACTGAAAATTGAATACTGCATTTTCCCTTCAACTGATGTTGATCTTATGGCTTCTTGCTAAAATAGAAATGCAGGTCTATGGTGTTCTGGAGCTCTGATGATGTCAAGATTGCAGATCTGGACACTATGATGGAAACCCAAGAAAACCGAGAAAGGAAATCCAGATCTAAGAAGATCAGAAATTCACCTCCCTAGGGTTTGATCCCTTAAATGTTGTATTATATAGATATAAAGCATAAAATGATGCAATATTACTGCAATTAGTTTCAGATCAGATATATTCTTTTACGGTTGATCCCTCCTTTAGATCTCCAAGCTAGTAGCTTGAGATCTAGATTCTTCTTCCTCCTCCACTAAATTTTGTTGTTGAATACTAAACAGCTGGAAAAGCTGCACTGAATGGGACCGAGAGACTGAGGCCTGCTACAAAATGTGTCTACTTAGCTCAAGAATGATGGAAACAATACATACAAAGTGAGTGGAAGATCCCCCATAGGATTTCTAGGTGAAGTACTGGAAACTTCCATCCTCCTTTGGATCTACAAGAATGGACTGCGCAATCATGGAAGGGACTGGTGTTGCATGGAGGTGTGATATATTTGGCCTGATGCCTACTACAGATCCGAAGCACTAGAATGCAGATCTTGAAGCACAAAGTGAAAGGATGAACCCTTCACTAGTTCCTTAGCTGAAATACTGAAGGACAACCTCCTCCTCTCAAACCCTGATGCATTAATGCGTTGTTTCTGAAGATGTATGGGCTATAAAAATTAGGAACAATGTGGCACCAATGCCTGATGGTGAATGGCAGCTCATAATAACCTTCCTAGAGTAGGCACTCGATGTCCCTCATGGGTAAGGGTGGGATTTTCGCTCAGAAACACCCTATGCTAAACAACACTACAGACTTAGCTAAACACCGTAAGTGTGCAGATAAATGTCAAATGACAAATATAGATCTAAACAGATCAAAAATCAATAATAAAAATTCTGCCTCTAATGTTTCCTTCATCTTCATTATATATTTTTTGAGCCTTCCCATGCCTTCGCCCACCTCATAACTACGCTGGATCTCCATGTTGACTGTGTTGGATCTCCATGATATCCATGATCTTTGCATTAAATTTTCACCCCGTCCATCAACTGTGCACTAATGCACCACTTCCTCCATCATCTCATCATTTAATGTTCTATGATCTTACTTTGATTCCTCCTAGATCTTATTTGACTCCTTTGTCTCGTCATGTTCTTCTTATTAATGATGTTTGATCCCCACTCTTTGATTCATTAATAAGCTTCTCCACTATTCCATGATGTAGATTTGTTAGCTAATTAACCATGTTCACACTCTTAGGAGTGGATTTATTCATCTTAAGGGGTTATGGGTCCCTTCACCCAATTATTTACTTAATTAAGAAAAATAAGTAAGAACTTTAATATTCCAAAAAATAGATGAAAATTTTGGAATATTACGGTCCTCCCTGCCAAAATGTTGCTTGAACCCAAGCAACTGCAAAAGTAGATGCTCCAGCCATCTATCTCCTTCCAGATGGAATCCTCACAAGGAAGGCCTCCCCATTTGATGCAACATGTTATGCATGCCCATCTCCAAAGATGTCTCTCTAGAATGTCTAGAGTGACCTCCGAATGTGTAGTTAGATGTCCCTCATCTTCAATGAAGTTCCAAGTGACAACCACATGTTGTCCAACATCATCATAAATACATGAGATACATAAAATAAATTGGTTCATTCCACAAAAGGAAATTCCTAATTCAAAGAACATTCCTCCATCCCATTCTTCATTAAGTAGACTATGTCTCTCCATTCTTTCACCTTTAGCCCTGTTGGCCTTGTTGGATCCAAACATCATCCCAACATTGTGAAAAATAAGAAGTACAGATATATCGGTTGACATGGAAGATGTTGAACCATATTCTCCCAATAGAATCCATTTCAACAAATATTCTTGTTGCCACACAATAACATACTTATACCAAGTATGGTGTCCATACTCTCCCAATAAGAGCCATCATAGGAATGCCTCTTGTTGCCATCCTCCATCATAATCATGCAAAGTAGGGGAGTATGTCAAACCAAACTCTCACATTAGTAACTAAAACAACAAGATCTCTTGATGCCTCATCACATCATCCTGTGAATCATGGATAAATAACAACATACTGATTGACATGTGGAATTTAATATCAACCCAATACAAACAAACTCCATTATCACACATCATGAGAGTGTTATTCCATATTCCAATCAATACAAAAAACATAAACATGGGAGATGTCATGTGATGGCCAAACTCTCTCAACAATAACCAAAGTAAACATGCCTTCTTCTGCTGCATTCTGTCATTTATATACAAGGCATGAGTAAAATAAATAGGAGTCATTGGGTAGTAACCATACTCACCCAAAAGTAGGCAGTGTAGCCATGCCTCTTCCTTCATTACATCCATTTTTTGCAAGGCGTGGATCATGAAAATATGTGATGTTTGGTAGTAACCATACTCAACCAAGAGTAACCAGCATAGCCAATCTTCTTGCTGGTCTGTGTCATAGTTGTGCAAGTAGCTTTACAACCCCTTTCTCCACATCAAAAACCATTCATCCCAATGTCAACGATGGATCTCATTCTACATCAACTTGGTATCCTCCCATTGTAGGACAACAAAATCCTCAAACTGTTGAAGAACTTTGCACTCCATGATATGTTGAAGTGCACCTCCCATGATATTTCTCCATGAGATCCTCTCATCATTGGCCCTCCAAAACCCATAAGGTTCTAAATATGCTATAGGTATAAGTCTCTCTTTGAGTTGTGAGATGCTCATTGAGAAAGTGTCATCTTGAAAAGGAAAAATATTTCCCATCTCAATATGTCTACCATCTATCATCTGATTCTGCAATGCTTCATGAATGAAGCTTCCATTGGAGTCCTCCACCAATGAATGGGTCCTCTTTTCATCACTATTGCTCATGGACAACACTGCTAAATTCCATGATGATGTATCTGTTGCCTCAAAGCAAGGAACAATGTTGAACTCGTAGTCCTGCATTGTACATAGGATCATACTCATCCCATCTTTTGAAAATCCACACTTCAACACAAAGTGTTGGGTGTAGCTCAACCATGAAAAACTGGGATAGCAATACATCTTCTCCTTAATCAGATCAAGGGTCCTCTGTGCAATGATAGGTTGCTACCTCAAATTAGCATGTTGCTCTAATCCTTGGTTATGCAATGGCCCTGATGGAATGTCCCCACAAGCTTCGATAAGAGGTACTGAAACAATATGGGATGGAAAGGATTGCAAACCTTGGACCAATTGATTTTTGGGAAAATCTTGCAAGACCACAAGAGTTCCTTCCTGTGGTGAAAATATCTCTCCAACTGCTGGTAAGAGTGATGGATAATTGTCTATCAATGTACCAACGTTGGAATCTACCTCCTCTTCCTTATGCATCTCCTTAATCATGCATGGTACTCAATATCTCAAGAGCTTAATACCACCTTGCAAGGATGCAAGAGCCTCTTCTCCTTATACAATTACTTTTGTAGCTAGTGCTGAATGTTGTGCCTCTTTGTATAGAGTGAAAAGAATGAAATTCTCCTTTGGCTTGTTAGGAGATGTCTCTTTGAGAAATGTCTCTGGTTTTCTTCTATCAAACTCCTTGCTTATCCTTTCATAGAAGTCTGAATATTTAGCCAATTTTCAATGATCCATGTGACCAAACCACCATTCATTTGTCTCACCTAGAAGGTGAAGAGCTTCAATCTGAACAAACTCTTTCTCAGCTACAAGATGTAGCCTAAAAAATGCATCTAAATCTTTCCTCCAAGCCTTTACGGTGCTTGAGCAAGATCCATAAAATGTAGGCAAATAGAATCTATTGTGCCTCTTTCTTCTATTACTACTGTAGGATATCCATTCTTCCTTGAGTTGGAAAAACTATTGGAGAATTAGATTCTCCTTGAATGCTATAGACTGTGCTTTGTACTCTTCAATATATAGACTTAGAGTATCATGAGTTTCAGGCTCCGAATTTCTTGTATCTCCATACCATTCACTTTCCTCTTCAAAGAAAATGGGCATAGTAGATATTTGAGGGGCTCTGTGCTTCTCTAGTATTCTTTTCTGTTGATAAGAAGTACTGGGACCTTCTTTGTTCTGAAACCTTCTTGAGGTTTCTCTCTACCTTTCTTTCTTAATTTCATTGATCTCCATGGAGAGATCCTTCATAGTTCTAAATAAATATGTAGAAAAACGTAATCTCTCCATTATTTACAAATCTCTACTATCTTCTTTTCATATGTTATCAGGAATGTCCACAAGCTGAGCCAAATATCATGCTTTGATACCATTGTAATATCCCAAAAAGGAGAATGCAGTAATACACAAACACAATATTTGAAACAACAGATTATGTACACATAAGTTATGATCAACATAGATATATACAAAATACGTGAGCCATTTTATTATGAGGAGATTAATAAGAGATACAATAGTGCATAATATAGAAGCACTGAAGCCAGGAATGTGGCCTAGAATGACCCTGAAATGTTGATCAGCGGTTGTCATTGATGTCAAACCAAGCAACACCAGGGTCTAACCGAATATTGCATGGAAATTTTGACCTACCAAATTAATATATTCTGGGTCAATAATTCTTTTGATGGTTTCTAATTTTCGAGATGTTTCCATTGATATATGGCACGCCATGTAATTCTTCACGGTTTGAGAGATATTTATGTTTGAATTTTGTACCCCCAGTTAGTGGGCTAAAACCCCATGGGGTTGGGGCATGGGTCATTGAAAAGTCATAATTAATATTTTTTAAGCTCCTAAAATCCCTCCCATGTTCACTTGTTGAAGCCCCTCTCAACCTAATCATTTATATAAATTGTGATCCTCATTTCCTCCTTATACGAGGATTTGGCAAGTACAGAAACAGGTCATTGTGGAATTTTCTCTCTAACTTTTTTTATACAACGGTTTAGAAGCTGAAATTTTTATGAGGTGAAGCCGAAATCCTGAGAAGCTTCCATAAAAATTTCAGATCAAGGTGCTCAATAGTTTTTGATATATGATCTGTGGAAGTCAGGGTTTTTGCGGGATCACGAAATTCATCTCAAAGAATTGACCTTGGTAAATTCGTCATAACTCTCTCCCTAAGTATCGGATTAGAATTTTGCTAAAAATTGATATATATTTAACATACTTGGACTTTAGTTTCATTCTATCAATTTTAGAGCCAGACAGAACAAACAATAACACGTGGCACTCCGTACAAGTGCGCTATGCTGAAACAATCCATAATTAAGGCATTGTGAGAGATTGGGTATAAATCTCTCTTCAAGAATCCAAATTGGGTCAGACCTATGGCATTGGAAATATGACTCAGAGGACTACTACAGGACCAAAAATAAGATATTTAGGATCTGAAATAACAGAGATACATCAGAATCAATATCGAGCTCCTAGAAGGCAAGAAAAAGCTAGATTATGTGTTGTCAAGGGTTGCAAAGGACCAGACTGTCTACACCAGAAAAGAAAATCAAGGTGCAGCAGAGGGTAGCATGACAAGAGAAGCAACCAAGGTACATAACAGCAGCAAGAAGTTCATCATATGAAGTCTTCAAGTGGGCGGCACTGCATACAATCATTGTAAAGGTATCATTGTACTTAGTCATTGTAAATACATTATTGTACAAATTGTACTAGTGTCTATCTGCCAAGGGTTGAAGAGGCAGTGTTGGGAGGTCTAGGATCATCATTAGGTGGTTGTGTCAAAGTTGAGGTTATGGTCTAGTATATATTCTTCTTCTACATCATTTTATATCATTGTAAAGTGGACCATTTTCCCTGGTATGGGAGTCCATTCTTCTTTTATTCTTCTATAGGGTGGTAGGGTGGTGCTAGGGTGAGTTGTAGCTCATTGGGTGTTGGGGCATCCATTCAGTTGACTACTGAAGAATCTCGGGCATTGGAGCATCCATCCGGTGGGAGCTGGAGAAGAATGCTTTTCTAGATTCTAGGAAGTTGGAGCTTTATTTTCAATTGGAGTTGAATATTAAAGAATTATTAGAAAAGCATTAGGTGGTTTTTGTCCCAGAGTGGGTTTCCACCTTAAAAACTGTGTGCATTTTTGTTCCTCTTGTTTGCTGCTATCATTGTACAAACATTGATAATAATTTAAGATTAACTAATTCTGTAATTGAAAGGAATATTGATTCACCCCCACTCGTATTTCAACGAAAACGTGCCGACGAGCACTCACTGCTTCGCAGGCTGCAGAAGCGAATATTGCGTTGTCCCTTCAGCTGATGGTGATATTACAGCTAGTGCATAAAATGGAAATGCATATCTATGGTGCTCTGTATCTCTGATGATGCCAAGATTGTAGATCTGGGCACTATGATGGAAACCCAAGATAACCCACAAAGGAAATCCAAATCTAAGAAGATCAAAAATTCACCTCCCTAGGGTTTGATCCCTTGACTACTGGGTTATGTAGATCTAAAGAAAAAACTGATGTAAGTTGGTTGCAATGAGTTATAGGTCATATATATTCTTTGAGGGATGATCCCTCCAAATCTCCAAGATGGAAGCTTGAGATATAACTTCTTTTTCCTCCTCCACTGAATGTTGCTTCTAAATACTCAATAGCTAGAAAAATTGCGTTGTATGGGAGGGAGAGATTGATTCCTGCTACACAATATTTCTACTCAACTCAAGAATTATGGAAACAATACATAAAAAGTGAGGGGAAGATCCCTCACGGGATTTTCAGCTAAATTACTAGAAACCTCCCTCCTCCTTTGGATCTATAGGAATGGACAACATAATCCTGGAAGGGAATGTTGTTGCATGAAGGTGTGATATGTTTGGTCTGATGCCTAATACATATCTGAAGCACTGGAAGGCTGATATTTAGGCACAAAGTGAAAGGATGAACCCTTCACCGGTTCTTGAACTAAAATACTAAAGGACAACCTCCTCCTCTTAAACCCTGATGCGGAAATGTGTTATTTCTGAAGATGTATGGGCTCCAGAAAGTATGAACAATGTGGCCCTAATTGTTGATGATGAATGGCTGCTCAAAACAACCTTCCAAGAGCAGGCACCCAATGTCCCTCATGGGTAAGGGTGGGATTTACGCTCGGAAACACCTGTGTTAAAAAACATTGCATACTTAGTTAAACAACATAAGCGTGCATAGAAATTTCAAATAAAAAATTGAGATCTAAATAGATCAAACACAAATAATACAAAGCCTGCCTTTAATGTTGCCTTCATCTTCATTATATATTTTTTGAACCTTCCCATGCCTTGGCCCACCTCATAACTCCATTGTACATGTTGACATAGGTCTCCATGTTGATTGTGTTGTATCTCCATGATCTTTGCATTAAATGTTCACCCTCTCCATCATGTGTGCACTAGTGCACCACTTCCTCCATCATCTATTCATTTATTTCTCTATGATCTTACTTTGAGTCCTCCTATATTTTATTTGACTCCTTCATCTCTCTATGTTATTCTTATTAATGATGTTTTATCCCCACTCTTTGATTCATTGATAATCTTCTCCACTATTCCATGATGTATATATATTAGCTACTTAACCATGTTCACACTCTTAGGAGTAGATTTATTCATCTTAAGGGGTTATGATTCCCTCCACCCATCTATTTACTTAATTAAACAAAATAAGTAAGACCTCTAATATTCCAATAAACATATGAAAATTTTGGAATATTACAATCAGATACATGAGATTTATTCTGAATACAATATATCCAAATTTTTCTAGTCATGTCATCAATAAAAGTAACATAATAATGAAAACCACTGAGAGATGATACCTAAGCAGGTCCCCATACATCTGTATGCACAAGCTCTATTTTTTTGCTCTTCTTTTTTTACCAACTCTAAGAAAATTGACTCTCTTCATTTTTCCATAAATAAAATTCTCATAGAAATCTAAATCAATATTCTTCAAACCCGGCAAGAAATTTCTTGATTGAATAATCCTCATCCCCTTCTCACTCATTTGTTTGAGCCTATGAAGCCATAATGTTGCAACTGGTCCTTTGGAAGTGTTAGCCACCTATAAAAATTTGTCATACCAAATGGTAGCTAAATCTTTTTTAGCCTTCAAGAAACAATTCATTTCCAAATTGTGAGTTCTTGAAGTCTTATGAAGATCTTAACCCTTTGAGTTAAACTTCATTGCTGTTTCCCTCATTATTCTAAAGAAATTGTTGTTTGCCAAGAGAAAGAATGCTTAAAACCCCATTTTTCATCATTTTCACTCCTCCTTTACTCATAAATAAACTTCATTTTCATTCTCATTTCCTTCATAAAAATCCTCTATAAACCTTCATTTTAACCTTAAAAATCATCAAAATCCCCTTTAAAACCTTATATCTCCCCTTTATTTGGTTTTAAAATCCTCCCTTTAGCCTATCGGAACCCTCAGTTTGGCTTGAAAACCCTGTTTTTGGCCTAAAAAACAGTCTAAAGGGGCTATAATATTCTTAAGCCCCCGAGGGCTTATTTCCTTAGCACCTTTCGTCATGTGTCCTAGAGCCCCACAATCGAGCGCTAAAGAGATTAAAAAACCTTTCTAAACCCTTATTTATTTTGTTTTTTGCATTACCCTGACGATGTGTTTTAAAAAATTATGGACCTTTGATCTATGCAGATCAACGGCCATCAGGCCCTATTCTTTCGCCTGTCCATTCGGCCTCACCTTTTCCTCTATTTATATAACCCCACTCCATCTTTCAAATCTAACCGTCCATTCATAAGATCGGACGATTGGGATTAAACCCGATGACCCTTTTCACCCATCCACTACACGACAAAGCCACTGACGTCACCGTGGACCCCGCTTACCTCTTAACCCCGCAACTTTCCTCGTCACATTCATTCTGCACCGTTCGATCTACCTTCAATGATCCAATGGCTGATATTGTGTTTCGCAAAATTTTTGTGCCAGATATTTAACGCCCAAATGTTTTTCGAAATGGGCGGTATTGGAGGGACACACGTTAAATGTTGTATCGTATTGCGTTCCTTTGCGCAATACGGCCTACCCCCGATTTATTTTGCAAAAAACACTAATGGTTTTCCACTATACCTCTTCCCCCTCCACAATGTAACTCCTGATTTGATCCTAGCCGTCGATCTTTGAGATCGGACGGTCCTAACTTAATCTTACCCCCATTTTACTTTTCACTTAATTTTCTCCCAAAATATTTCACCAAGCAATCTCCACCGTCGATCTCTAAGATCGGACGGTCCCGATTTAATATCACCCCCATTCATCTGCCATCTTTCTACTCCCCCAAGCGTTTCACCAATTAATCTCAACCGTTGATTAATCTAATCCAACGGCTCTGATTCTCCCTCACACCTGAAACCTTCAAAGCAGTTTAAACCTATTTCTCGCAGGATTTATATAATTTTTGTTTCTTTGTGCAGGTTATATGGGGTTTTCCCACTGTTTTAAAAATAACATGAAGGCCAAGAATGTTGATTCCTAACCTTTAGTACAGGAAGGGATCCAAGGAATTCTTCATCAAAACAAACACCTCCACCAGTGTAAACCTTCTGCATGCCTACAAACAACAAAAACAATGAACATCAATTAAATAAAGGGTATCAGAGTGAAGAATTAAAGATTTTAAACATATTTTAAAGGGATTGAGGCAGAAAACTTAGGAATCAAAGGCCTAATCCACAGATAAATACAATATTAAAGAAAAAAGACCAGAAGATAAAGATCAAGGCCTAATCAAGCTTAAACACAGACCAAAAGCACATTAAAGGTGTTTTAAGGAGAAACAAAGAGATATATCAGTCTGAAAGGCCTCCACTGCCACATCAGAGGCTAATTGAATCCTCTTCAACTACCAAAGTACCACCTGCTACTTTCATAAATAAAAATAAGGTATAGTTATGGCCTAATCAATGATATTTTGCCTAAAGATAGCCAGAATTATTGCCAGCCTACCTAAAGGAGTTTAAAGTCAACAAAAACTTCCAAGAAACTAAATACTTAATGAAAACCAATTAATACATGAAAAATATCATAGTTATCTTCTGTTTGAGCCTTTCAAAGGCAGAGAGGCATTAACTTGTATTAATTGAACTAGAGATCTTACTTTTCATCCCACCTCCTCTTTCTTCTATAAATAATTCTAAAGGAGATGAGATGTTGTTGGTTGTTTGATTTTGATATAATACTTGTTTCTCGAACTTTCTACATGCAAATAGTTCTCAGAGGCTGTTGAAGCTCTGTTTGTAATCAAAGAAGTTAAGCTGAGAAGAGAAGTTGTTGCTATACTGAAACATTGGACTTGAAGTATGTAACTGGATTGACATCAATATACAAGTTGATTCATGGGATCCTGGTCTATACCATTGGTGATGTGCCTCTCATTATACTTGTTTTCATTCTTTTGTTTTCCACAAAATTGTCCAATTTTCTCTGATAAAGAACAAAAAATATAGAGCTAGGATTTACTCTTAGAAGTACCCTACTCTCACTGATAAGCTTTATGTTTATGTTTTCCTCCTTTGTGTATTTGAGAATGATTTAATACAATCCAAGTAGTCAAGTAATGTTGGTGGGCCCATGTCTTACTTTCTAAACTTTAAACATTGTTCTTCAATGATATTTTCATTACATGCTAAGTAGATTTGGACTAGGAAAGTTTATGGTTTGCCCTGTCTTCTAGCTTTTCTCCAAAGTTTGTTTGAAAGTTTCCCTAAGAGTGTGCTGAATGCAGGCCTAGATTTTAATGATATCCTACTTGATCTTAAGCTACACTTTGTTTTCTTATATGTTTTCATCCTTTCTGAAAGTAGTCAAGTGGATTACTGGATTGTTTTTCTGATAATTTAGCTTTAATACAAGCTTGTCCAAAGAAGTCTATGGTTAGCCCTGTCTTTTGGCTGGTTTCAAACAATTACTTAAAAAGGCTTTTCTTGTTTGGAAAGTTGATAAATCCTTGTTGAAATTATTGGCTTTTTCCACCTTCACAACATTTTTAATGTTCCATTCCATCATTTAATCCAAAATATCCTTTGTTATAGATGACTTTCCCCATGGACCACTCTTGAAATTGTTGTGCAATTAAAACCTTTTGTGACTCCATAGCCCAATGGATCCAGTGCAGTTTCAGACCTATTCTATCAGCTGAACCTTGTTTTGAATATTCACACCTTCACTCCTCTGAAACCCTTTCATTTTCAGGACTTTCCACTCAATTAAAGATCATGCCTAACCAAGAAAACAAACAAAAAACCCTTTTTCTTAATAAATAGCCTAATATCATACTAAAAACCTTAAAAGATAAATCAATCTTTGCACTTATAGAGAGATCCCTTTTTGGATTCAGGAGGGCTAGATCGTAGAATCCCAAAGTGGTTTATATGTAGGCTCTGGAGCTTTGTATTTTCCAATCTTGTAAACTACAGAGACCTAACATTCTGGCGACTCCACTGGGGACTTCTAAGTAAAATCTTTAAAACAAAACACTCAGTATTCAGTGCAGTATAAGTAGCTTTCTTCAAGCACTACCAAGCATGTTGGTTATCATGATAGGACTTATTTGAATCAGCAAAAAACTAAGTAACCCTTAGGATTCTCATAGAGCCTTATCAAACCTTGAAGGAATCAGCTAGCTAAGCCATAAGAGTAAACTATCTTTGTCTCATCACTGTAGCTAAGTGTTGAAACAGATTTAGGACACTCTTATAACCCATAAGATTGAAAAAACTTAGAAAACCCAAAAATATTTCAGATTTCTATTCAAATCAATAAATCGTGCTGGACCATAAAACATTTTACCTCTAAAAAGCTAAAAATTTCCACCTGGTGACTCCACTAGCCTCTAGTAGGCCTATTGCCCCTCCAGTATTTGTAGACTCCTTTGGGAATGCATTGAGAAAACCCAATCATACTGTTGGTGGAAAGAAAAATTTAAATCATCCACCTGGCGACTCCACAACTCTTAAAAGATCAAATGAATCCACTGGTAGAAGACTCTGAACTGGTTGAAAAGACACAGTGACCTCTTTATTACAAACATGGATCCAATTATAGACCCAGAAGTAAAACTACTGGTCATGATTGAAAAAATGATGTACATGCTTGGAAAGAGAATAGAAAGGTATGAGGCTAATTTAAATATTGGTGATCTAGAGCAACCTATGCCTTTCCCTGAGCAAACACAAGCTCAACCACTAAAATACATGTATGATGAACAAGACATGTGCGATGAGGAAGATTATAGAGAAAACAATGAAGAAAAAATACTACTCATGATGGAAAAGATGATGTACATGCTTGGAAAGAGAATGGATAGATTTGAAGCTAATTTAAATATTGGTGATCTAGAGCAACCTATGCCTTTCCCTGCTCAAAAACAAGCTCAATCACTTCAAGACCTAGACAATGAGCAAGATATGTATGATGATCAAGACTTTATAGAAGATGATGAGCAAGGTTACAAGAAAAGCAATGAAGAAGGTTGTCAATAAACTCCTGATTTCCTCCCTATATCTTGTACTATGCTGTTAAGAGAACTTCACGATCAAATAGCAAATACTAATAGTAAGCAGTACTTTGAGGAAACAAGTAGCTATTTAGAAAACACAAAACCTAAAATAGAAGCTAAATCAACACATACAGGGACTCTCCCTCTATGCTATAACTCATTTCAGATTTTAAGAGAAGAGTGGCATCCTGATAATGTAAAAGAAACAGCTCATGAACCTTATATGCAAATCGAGTGTCATAATAATCATGAGGAATTGTTTGAAATAGAAGAAGATTAGGAAACAATAGAAAATTCTCAAATTTTCCTTGCAAACTCAAGTGAAGATTCACTAAAAGAGGCTCAAGAAGACATCCAGCCTCAAAACCAGTTAATATAAGAGAAAGAGGACTGTTGTTCTTCTATCCATGCCAAAAAATAAATCTCTCTTTTGACAGAAGAAGAAATTGATCATGTATTAAACAAACAACCAGCCTCTGAAAAATTTTACAAAACAAACTCTCTTGCTCATCTACCTACCAAAACTTGTTGTCTTGAACCAGAAAATAAACTTGTAGATCAGAATAAAGAAATACCTGTTGATAACCCAATATGCTTGATTGGTGAAATTGTTTATACTAATGATTGTCCAATTTTTGATCAGTGTGATGGTGATGATGAGTTTCAAATAGAAACTAATCATGCAGGGCAACCAAAAATTGATTGGTGTCATAAAAATATTTATCATCAGCTTGAAAGCAGCAATCCACCAATCCAATCCATCGGAAATAGCTTTCACATAATTGGGAAACAACAATCTGTCATTTGTAATATTGAGATTGAAAAGAAAGAGGAATTTCTCGAGCAGGATGAGGATATAGAACCTTCTCCTGAAAGGGTTGAGGTAATAAAAGATACTCTTGCTCAAGAATATGATGATCTCTTCACAAAATATAGTCCATTGAATCAGATTATACCAGGATTACTAGAGGATAGCACTTCCAAATATGATGAGTCCTCCAGTTCAGATAATAATGAAGATTAGGAATTTTTTCTTTCTCAAGAGAATATTTTTCTTGATCTAGTGGAGAAAAAAGACATAACCCTAGTTGAATCCTATCTTACGAATATTCATAACCAAACATTCTTTCAAGATCCCTATGCTTACTTCTGGAAGGCATTTGAAGAAGGGATAAAGGTTATTAGGAGTAGTGTCTTACCAAAAGAAAGAAGATTATTTAGCACTGTTGCTAATAAACAAAAGGAATGGGAGTGGCCTTGTTTTTCCAACCTACCCAAAGACTTGAAGAAGGACCAATCATGGAATCATTTACTGGATTGGTTGTACTGGAAAAGAGATTTCATCAGCTAAACATGTAAATATTCCAAGTTAAATTAGGTTAGATAGGAATTTCAATAAAGCCCAGCCTTTGAGCATTTAGTTAGTTGTTTATTTTTTCTTTTAAGAAAAAGAAAAAGAAAAATACAAAAACAATAGAAAAGTAGAAAAGAGTGCAGAATGAAAATAAGAAAGGTACAACCCCACACCAAAAAAGAGAAATAAAATCTGAAAGTGTGCAAGCTCAAATGCCACTCCTAAAAACATACTTCTAGTTAGTCATACAACCTAATCATGATTATTTAGCTTTTCAATTTACTGTTGATAGGTTAGTGAATTAGATTAGCCAAACAGCTCAATCTTGGCTTATCAGTAAGGTAGATTAGGATAGAAAAATGAAGGTTCAAACAAGCTCAAAATATGAACCTATGAATCTCAAAAGAAGAATGGCTTTAATTAAATGAAATCTGGAGCCAAAGATAGAAAACAAACTGGTTCTAATATGCCCAAAACTTGAACCAGGAAAGAAAGAGGAAGCAGCTCAAACAAATTCAAAATAGAGCTGAAGAAATAATGAAGGATGTTTTAGTTTTCAGATCTTAAGCCTTCACAATTTTGTTTTAATTTTATACAAATTTTAGTCTATGTGTGGCTTGTTTTTATGCCATAGATCAACAGCAAGTCAAACTGCTTAATCCTGGCTTGGTTGTTTTTAGATTTCTGTTTTAGAATTTAGAGAATACAGGTCTTTCAGACAGTCTAATCTTGATAGATAGTGGTTAGGTAGAGAATTTATGAACTCAACTGTTTAATATGAGTTCATGGAGAAATAAGATTAGACTTAGATTAGTTTCCTATTTTTCAAAAGAATAAAATGTTGATGAAAAGGTTTGCAAGTCCAAATGCACCTTCTGAAGAAAAAATGTTAGGAAGTAGGTTGTGAAGGTAGCTGTTTGGGGAAGAATTTTTTCACTGATATAAAATGTTCTAACAGAGAACAGGAAAAGGTTGTAAAAAAATCAAGATATTGATCTACATTCCAGAGATGACTTTTTGTGGTTCTTGACACCTCCAAGGAGATGCCATCCCAAGTTGGAGCCGCTTTTAGCCACCTATAAAAATTTGTCATACCAAATGGTGGCTAAATCTCTTTTAGCCTTAAACAATTCATTTCCAAATTGTGAGTTCTTGAAATCTTATGAAGATCTTTACCCTTTTAGTTAATCTTCATTGTTGTTTCCCTCATTATCCTAAAGAACCTGATGTTTTCCAAGAGAAAGACTGCTTAAAACCCTATTTTTCTTCATTTTCACTCCTCTTTTACTCATAAATAAACCCCATTTTCATTCTCATTTCCTTCATAAAAATCCTCTATAAACCTTCATTTTAAACTTAAAAATCATAAAACTCTCCTTTAAAACCTTATATCTCCCCTTTGTTTGGTTTTAAAATCCTCCCTTTAGCCTATCAGAACGCTCATTTTGGCTTGAAAACCCTGTTTTTGGCCTAAAAAATAGTCTAAAGGCGCTATAATATTCTTAAGCCCCCGAGGGATTATTTCCTTAGCACCTTTTCTCATGTGTCCTAAAGCCCCGCAATCGAGCGCTAAAGGGATTAAAAAACCTTTCTGAACCCTTCTTTCCTTTGTTTTTTTCATTACCCTGACAATGTGTTTTAAACAATTATGGACCGTTGATCTCTGCAGATCAACGGCCATCAGGCCCTATTCTTCCTTCCATCCATTCAGCCTCACCTTTTCCTCCGTTTATATAACCCCACTCCATCTTTCAAATCTAATCATCCATTCATAAGATCGGATGATTGGGATTAAACCCGATGACCCTTTTCACCCATCCGCTACACAACAAAGCCACTGACGTCACCGTGGACCCCGCTTACCTCTTAACACCGCAACTTTCCCCGTCACATCCATTCCACACCATCTCATCTACCTTCTATGATCCAACGGCTGATATTGCATTTCACAAAATTTTTGCGCCAAAGATTTAATGCCCAAAAATTTTACGAAATGGGTGGTTTTGGAGAGACACGCGTCAAACGTTGTATCGTATCATGTTCCTTTGCGCAATACCACCTACCCCCCGATTTATTTTGTGAAAACCACTAATTTTTTTCCACTATACTGCTTCCCCCTCCGCAATATAACTCCTGATTTGATCCTGGCCATTGATCTTTGAGATCGGACGGTCTTGACTTAATCTTACCCCCATTTCACTTTTCACTTAATTTGCTCCCAAAAGATTTCACCAAGAAATCTCCGTCGTCGACCTCTGAGATCAGACTATCCCGATTTAATATCACCCCCATTCGTCTGCCATCCTTTTACCCTCCCAAATGTTTCACCGATTAATCTCAACCATTGATTAATCTAATCCAACTCTCCCTCGTGCCCAAAACCTCCAAAGTAGTTTAAACCTATTTTTCGCAGGATTTATATAATTTTTGTTTGTTTGTGCAGGTTATATGGCGTTTTCCCACTGTTTTAAAAATAAAAAAAAGGCCAAAAATGGAAATTCCTAACCTTCGGTATAGGAAGGGATCTAAGGAGTTCTTCTTCAAAGCAAACACCTCCACCTGTGTAAACCTTCTACTCGTCTGCAAACAACAAAAACAATGAACATCAATTAATTAAAGGGTATCAGAGTGAAGAATTAAATATTTTAAATAGAGTTTAAAGGGATTGAGGCAGAAAAATTAGGAATCAAAGGCCTAATCCACGGATAAAGATAGTGTTAAAGAACAAAGACCAGAAGATAAAGATCAAGGCCTAATCAAGCTTAAACACAAACCAAAAGCACATTAAAGGTGTTTAATTAAGGAGAAACAAAGAGATGTATTAGTCCAAAAGGCCTCCACTGCCACATCAGAGGCTAATTGAATCCTCTTCAGCTACCAAAGTGCCACCTACTGCTTTCATAAATCAAAAGAAGGTAGAGTTATGGCCTAATCAGTGATATTTTTCCTAAAGATAGCCAGATTTATTGCCAACCTACCTAAAGGAGTTTAAAGTAAAAAAAAACTTCCAAGAAACTAAATACTTAATGAAAACCAATTAATATATAAAAAATAGCAGAGCTCTCTTCTGTTTGAGCCTTTTGAAGGCGGAGAGGCATTAAATTGTATTAATTGAACTAGAGATCTTATTTTCCATCCCACCTCCTCTTTCTTCTATAAATACTTTTGAAGGAGATGAGATGTTGTTGGTTGTTGGATTTTGATATAATACTTTCTGCTTGAACTTTCTGCATGTAAATAGTTCTCAGAGGCTGTTGAAGCTCTGTTTGTAATCAAAGAAGCTAAGCTGAGAAGAGCAGTTGTTGCTGTACTGAAACATTGGACTTGAATTATGTAACTGGATTGACATCAATATACAAGCTGATTCATAGGATCCTGGTCTATACCATTGGTGATGTGCCTCTCATTGTACTTTTTTTCCTTCTTCTTTTTTCCACAAAATTGTCCAATTTTCTCTAAATAAGAACAAAAAATATAGAGCTAGGATTTACTCTTACAAGTACCCTACTCTCACTGATAAGCTTTATATTTATGTTTTCCTCCTTTGTGTATTTGAGAATGATTTAATACAGTCCAAGTAGTCAAGGAATGTTGGTGGACCCATGTCTTATTATCTAAACTTTAAACATTGTTCTTGAATGATATTTTCATTACATGCTAAGTAGAGTTGGACTAGGAAAGTTTATGGTTTGTCCTATCTTCTAGTTTTTCTCCAAAGGTTGTTTGAAAGTTTCCCTAACAGTGTGCTGAAAGGAGGCCTAGATTTTAATGATATCTTACTTGATCTTAAGCTACACTTTGTTTTCTTATATGTTTTCATCCTTTTTGAAAGTAGTCATGTGGATTACTGGATTGTTTTTCTGATAAGTTAGCTTTAATACAAGCTTGTCAAAATAATTATATGGTTAGCCCTGTCCTTTGGCTGGTTTCAAACAGTTACTTAGAAAGGCTTTTCTTGTTTGGAAAGTTGATAAATCCTTGTTGAAATTATTGGCTTTTTCCACCTTCACAACACTTTTAATGTTCCATTCCATAATTTAATCCAAAATATCCTTTGTTATAGATGACTGTCCCCATGGAGCACTCTTGAAACTGTTGTGAAATTAAAACCTTTTATGACTCCATAGCCCAATGGATTAAGTGCAGTTTTAGACCTATTCTATCAGCTAAACCTTGTTTTGACTATTCAGACCTTCACTCCTCTGAAACCCTTTCATTTTCAGGACTTTACACTCAATTAAAGATCATGCCCAACCAACCAAACAAAAAAAAAACCCTTGTTCTTAATAGCTATCCTAATATCATACGAAAAAGCTTAAAAGATAAATCAATATTTCCACTTATAAAGTGATGCCTCTTTGGATTCAAGAGGGCTAGATCCTAGAATCCCAAAGTGGTTCATATGTAGGCTTTGCAGATTTGTATTTGCCAATCTTGCAAACTATAGAGACCTAACAAGAAGTTTAAGCATTAACTGAGTTAGAAATACCATTTCATAAATAAAATGTACAAACCTTTTTTCCTTTTGCTATTACCAGGGCTCCTATAGTGACTTTCCAAGTTTTATCTATGAAATTTGTCACACAACCTTCACCACCTAACTGCCCTGTTGAAATCAAATTTTTCTTCAGATCTGGGACATGCCTTACCTACTTCAATAACCATTGGTTTCCATTCTACTGTTTTATAGGAGCTTTACCCATTCCAACAATTTTATAGGTTTTATCATCACCTAAATGAACTTTTACAAAATATCCTTGAACATAGTCATGAAAATATTTCTTATCAGCTGTGGCATGGAATGAGGCCCCTGAATCTACCACCCAAGAATCAGTAACACTTTATAAAGAAAGAATCAAAACATATTGTAACACATCACCTATCACATTTGCTTCATGATTGTTTTCTTGCTATGTGTCTCCTTCTTTTCCCTTCCGATATCTACAATCTTTCTTCAGCTGTCATTTCTTTCCGCATTTCCAACACACTATCCCCGATCTAGAATTGGATCTTCCTTTCCTTGCTTTACTGTGATATCATGATCTCTTTCCTCTTTCCATTTTTCTTCCCCTAGTATCTACACTCAAATCATTACCCGATGTCTCACCAGAGCTTTTCCATTGCATTTCCTCGCTAAGGATAGCATCGACAACAACATCAAACTTTAAAGTACTAGATCTAGAGATAGAGTTACTAATGGCCATAACTAAACCATTCCAACTTTTTAGGAATGAGTACAGAAATAATAAAGCCCTAAATTCAACATCAAAGTTTACCCCTAAAAAACTTAATAGACTGGTAACCATATTAAAATAATTTCAATGGCCAGAAACAGATCCACCTTTCGACATATTTAGATTAAATAAATGTTTCATAAGAAATACCTTATTTGAGTCCAAGGTTTTTTCATATAGTTTCGCCAGTGCCTTAATTAAACCCTCTGTTGTTGTTTCCTTTGAAATTTTAAAGGCTACCAATGCCGCGTGGCACAACTGTACTATTACAAGTGCCTCTCTATCGAGAATTTCACATTTTGCGTCTTTCATACTTGTCAGATTCTTTGTTTTTCTGCTCAATCATAGGTACACATCTTTCTGATACAGATAATCTTCCATCTACATCTTCCACAACAGGTAGTTTTCGCCATTAAATTTCTTGACCCTAAACTTAGCATATTCCGCCATTTCTCCCATTTGAACCCGGAACCCTTATTTCCTGCGAGTTTATCATCCAATCAGACCTTTGTCTATGGTACCAGTTGTTAGAAAATTATATATTACAGAGCAATGCAACACATAAAATATGTGGAAAAAAAACACAAAAAACATATAAAACAAGAGAGACAGAGATATACATGGTTCACCCAATTTTGGCTACATCCACCTTGAATAGCCAATCCTTCCTTTCTATTATCCAGCAAAATGAAGATACACATCGTACAACAGATTTGTTGTAATATCCTATGTTCTCTCTCACATTATCCCTTTCTATTTCGTGCTCATAATACTCATACAAGACACAGCCACAATAAAATTCCCTCATACAAAATGAGGGGTTGCCTCTAGAGAAAAAAACCCTAAATTAAACATAACTTCTACCATCAGATCATCCGCCTAATCAACGGCCTAGATTGACTAGAATTTACAATACTTTTACAAGGCAATTTTGCATCTGCTTTTAGCTTCGGGGGCACCGCCCACCGCCCCCCCCCCCAGGCACCATTCAATGATGGGCAGAATTGTTGACTCGTTAAGAATAGGGGTCCAACGCTGTGATATATCTAAAAAATAAGATATTCATGCTCCACATGCAACACAAATGAGTGGTTTCCTTCATTAGGTTACCTCCACTACGTTTTTGGTTTTTTTCATCTTTTGTTTGTTTCAGTTGATAAAAGCATTGTATAATCATCTAAAATCTTCATAAAAACTTCATACACCATACCCTAACACCTCCTATCACTCACAACACTCTTTTCCATCAAATTCATTAAAAACCTAATTGTCACTACATTTTGGCAGAAAAACGAGTGAAACTGTGTGTTTTGACCTTTTATGTACCTTTCACATGCCCATTCCAAAAATTTCCACTTGCATCTTGTAGCCAAATCATCACCCTACCTCCCCAAACTTTTAGTGATGTGTCTCTAACTTCCTTCCACTTTATTTCTGTCCCTAAAACCACTCTACCATTATCCCTTGTTTTCCAAAATTTCCACCTTCCCTATCTACTATATCAAGCTAGGGATTTCCTTGTAGAAAAACATAATGGAGGGTGAGAAGAAGATCCATAAGGGAGGTAAAAATTCTAGTATTGATCAAAATCAGACCCATTTTATCATTTTGAGAGCTTCATGATCAAGCCATTGTTTACATTGCAGACACAGACAATTTGTCTTTAGAATCAGTTTCTAAAGTAATGGAGATGAATTTTAAAAAATTGAAAGATTTTTTTGTCAATAATATACCAATGAAAAAACACCTCCTTAATTTTATGCACAGTTGTTATATTTTGAGATACATTCTCAAAATACAGTTGTTGCAGGTCATTTTCTTCACTTTTGGACATGTTCTCTTAAAATCAATTGTTTAGTGGTTTGGAGTTGGGGTTTGTAGTGCTTGATGACTCCGTTTTGTAGCAAAAATCCTAACCTTTCCAACCATATCATGTTACTCTAAAAATGCCTCTAGGAAGGCTTCCAAAATCCCTCTCAAATTAGGTGTTATACTTCTGCTCAGAGTGCGACATGCTTCTGCAAATTTTGAGTGATCAAATTCAAACTTGGATTGTGATAAAATGGGAAATTGTTTTATAACCATAGAGGACGTTTGTGTTCATAACATGCGAAAGAACAAAACCTCTCTCAGTTTTGCAAAAAAAGTTATGGTTAGAGAGATATGGATCCGTATTTAAGACTTATTTTTGCAGATTTTTGGCAATTCCCTTGTTACCTTTTTGTGAGCGCTTGTTATGTTTCTATGAGCCCTTGCTACACTTTTTCCTCTCTTGTTATGCTTTTGTACATGATTTTTACGCTTCTGGACGAGAGGCAGATTTTTCTTTTTGGCTTAAAAAACCTCCAAACAAGCTTGAAACTTGTCTCCATTGCCTTGAAAAGCCTTCATAAAAGGTAAGTGTTATCTCTTATGCCATATTTTGGTTACATTTTGAGGGTTTAAAACAATTTCATGCTTATTATGTTTGTCTCCATATTTTCACTTGTCCATGTATTAAAAGAAATATCATGTGACAAACCCTAACCTATCACAGCTACCTAAACCATAAACATAGTAATCTAAACATTGTCTCACACAGCCCATATACATTATCCCCACCTTTCCTATCATATAAACCATCCCTAACATGTCAAATTCAAGAAAACCCTATATTCTAGCTCTTTAATAGTGAAAAAACGTGAAATTTCTAGTGTTTATTAGCTTTAGCCACACTCCACATATCCATTTCTCCTCATTCCACTTTCAGTATGGAGCTAAGATGATATTCTATGCACTGAATTTTTATTATAATATTTTATCAGTTCCATGACCCTCATTTCACCTTATGAAATTACCCCACCTCTACACTAGCTATTCGCACAGTCAAACATTGGAAATTTCCTATGTTTTCATCATTTTTATACCTCCCTCACACTATTTTTCCCTCATTACACACACAACTTGGAGCTAACATACAACCCAAGCCACACAATGTTTTCTAGATTTTTTCTCAGCTCCAAGATCATTCATCTCATCCTCTCTCCCACATTCCTACACTCTATTTTTCCAGATTTCCTTACATTCACTCATATCATCAACACTCTAGGTTTTTCATCATTCCTGTGAAAAAAATATGGAAAGTGACAAGAAAACCTTCAAGGGAGGGTGCCACCTTAGGCTAGAACCCTTCACAATGCATGAAATCGATGCCTCGCCATTAGCCAGAAGATGCTTTGAAAGGGCTTAGTGTTTGAGATTTTGTGAAAGGCTCATGGAGGAAAGATATCATATTCAACTGAAAATATTATTTTCCACAAGCTTCATCATGGGAAAGATAAAATGGAGGACATTTAGGCTTAAACACAACCAAGAAGGCCAAAAATAAGAGGCCTGAAAAGGGCGTTGGAGCTAGAAAGATAGTCAACTCATCCACTTGGAGAGTTGACCATTGATGAGCTTATTGCCATGGATATTAATGAAGACAGAGAGCTTTGCTTGTCAACAGTAAATGAGAATTTTGATAGGCTCTTGAAGAGGGCTACGAGAAAAAATAAGCTACAAAGACACATGGTAAACAACTATCGCACTAGGAACACAATTTCTCAAATAAGGCTGAAACAATTGAAGAAAAAGCTAAAAGAGGCACAAATGAAACTTACATAGAAGGATAGCTTGGAATTATTGGTTGAAGATTCTTTGGTTGTTTATACCATCACTTACAGGTGATACATAACCAATTTTGAGAAGTTTTGAACAATTTTGGTATTTTTGTGATTTTTGCACAATTTTGGAAATTCCTCCTCACATAAGGGTAACAAAATTTTGTTTATGTTATTTTGGGGGAATCCAAATGATTATTTCTCTACATGGATGGATTTATTTTTATTATTACATCATAGATCAAGAACCGCTATGGCATGAAAAGCTCTAATTTTGCAGAAAAAGCTCAAAAACCACTCATTTTTCCTGTTTCTACCACCTTTTTTGAGCCTTTCTTACGATTTTCGAGTAACCTTGGGAGAATGAGTTTTTCGAGGTCTTCCCATGGGTCATTATACAAAATTTTAGATGTTCTGGAAACTAGACACACATGGCTAGTTGACCATTCTTTCAGAAGTGGATTGGGACTCCTAAAAGTTCCTCAAAATTGCCTCCAAAGTTCTGTTACGCTTTTGCAAATTTTTGTTACCCTTCTGTCATAAATGTCACAATTCACCATTGGATTCCTCAAGACACTTGTCAACCTCAGAAATTGTCACAAATTCAAGATTTCTTTGTGTAATTATTGTAAGGGACAAACACTCCTAGTTCATAGCAAAAATTCAAGGAATGGTTTCTAACCTCCCTAGAATCTAGGAAATGACTCGTATTGTGTATTTATGATCCATTTTGGATGAGATTCTGACCTGATGAGATGTCATAGTCCATATTTTCTATAATTAGATTCCTTTTAGTCTTTTTTTGGGTTGGATAGTCTTATTTTTCAGTGGAGCTTTTGTAATCAGCTTTTAGGAATGAAATCAGAGACACATTTGCAGAACTCATGTTGAGAATCTTGTGGTATGCATTAGAGAATTTGTTCTTCTTATGTATTTTTATCTATTCATGCTAAATTATATATACTCTTCTTTCATACACATATTTCCATATGTTTATCTTGTAATTTATAAGTAAAAATCATGTTTGTTCATGCTCTGTTTTAGGAAAGGTTTGCATGATATGTCTATTCACTTTTAAATGAATGAATTCACCTCAGTGCTCATTCAAGCTCTCTCTCACTTGATCCTATACTCAATGAAATATTAAAAATTCTTTCAAAGTACCTATATAGCCTCACATATTCTCTGCAAATTGACCTTGGAATTCAGACCTAGAAAAACCCTACACACAGTCTTCTCGCTAACCTTTCTATCCAACGCTAAAAACATTAAACAAATGTCATTTGTTGAACTTAAATACCTATCCTAAGACCATTACATAATTAATCATTACTTTTACTACAAAAGAGACAATTATATAGCCCTCTCTGATCCTGGTAGGGCTAGCTACCTAACCTAAAGCCTGGTATGTGGTCACCTTTCTCCAATCCTATTTTCAGCATTGGGAAGTTGGGGAGAGTGATAACAGTAAGTACTAAAATAATCGAAATAGTTCAAGTAATTTAGCAAAGATGAAAGTAAACATTAATTACGAGCATTCACAAAGTATTCTTACAAATATTCATAATCCATGAATGAAGAACATGTTAGACATAAGGCGTCTAATATTAAGTAAAAATTCCAAGACACATGTATACAATCAACACCACTAGCTACAATAGTGGAGCATTGGAGCCACTCCTTGCTCCCTAAAAGAACTAGCTTTTATCTCTAATGTCTTGCAAGAGGAGCCAAGGAGAAGAGTCCTTTGATCATGCAATGTGGGTGTATATATAGCCAATGAGGAGGTGATTCTTCACCTTCCTTGTGACTCTTTGACTACCCTCATGAATTTCTTACTTCCTATGGCTTTTCAAATTTACATGACTCTTCATGTTCTGTACATAATCTTTGTAATTCCACTTCACAATAAATTTTTGAAACATAAATTACGTAATAAATAATAATTGTGTAGCATGTGAAAACTCGTGACATGAAATGAAATAACACTATTAACATGGAATTATTGATGACATGGCAATGCAAACCCACTCTTGCTTCTCCTTATAATTCTCCTCTATCTACCCCTCTATGGATTAGAGGTAAGGAGTCTTTAATGATATCATGTCTAAATTTTTGGTTGCAAAATTGCATCCCTCTACTTTCTCTTGGTTGATTAGCTTGCATAATCAGCTACAAATATGTCTTTTAGAATGTCCTCCTTCTTCATCATCATTTCATGGTATGATAAGGTACCTGCATCTGCAATTCACTCATGACGAGATGGCATCAGTACGGTAAACCCCTAGTCTAAGAGTGTGCATGTTAATTGACTAACTGAGTCAAAACTAGGTGATAGGATGACACAGAGGACCATTCGTTGCATAATTGTGTAGCTTAGGAAGTCAAAGGTCAGGTTTGAGCCTTGAGACTGTGTAATGCATAGTGTAGGCGGGAATAGGGAAGAAATTTGTGCAATATGGGATTTTAGTGTTACAAGTTGACGGAATAGGTGTTGGTTCAACTTATTTCATAATTCTAGAAGGAAGAGGGGGATGGGAAATCGTGTAATTTCATAGCTTAGGAGCTCAAGGGTTGAAATTGAGGTCAGAGATTATGCAATGTGCATTTGAGGCCAACGTGGAGGGCTAGATTGCACAATTTTGGAGGTCAAGGTCGGGGCTTGAGCACTACAACTACATAGTGCATAGTCTTGGGCGGAAATAACTACACATTGAGTAGTTTCAATAGGTATTGTCACAACTAGGGGGCTAAGATTGTGCAATTCACATTTCAGTGGTTCGGATGAGCTAAGTTACTTGATCAGAAAGGTTTTTAGAAATTGAATAAGTAAGGGATCTGTGAGGTTCATGTTATCAGTGATAATACTTTGATTTTTATCACACACTTATAATACTTGATGACACCACAACATAGATCATCAAGGACACATGATCAACATACTTCCCCTAGTACGACAACTTTACAAAACTTACGAAAAGTGTGACAATAAAGATACACTTTGTGATTACCATGGCGACACTTGTGTGACAGTGCTTAGAACTTTGGAAATTATTACTATAGATAGTGGCATGGTAGGATCCACTCATTTTCACAAATAAAACCCTGTGAAACCAAAAAAACAAGCTTACAAACATCATGTGACACTTAACATGTGAAAAAATGACATTTGTTTTTGTCACAAAAGGGACCAAATGACTTAGATAAAAGACATGGGATGGATTTAAATATTTGGACCAACAAGATAGAATACTAAGGTAGGCTTCGAAATTTGTTGTAGGCCAAAATTTTGGAGGCTATTGCAACAACGAAAAAACTTGGCGAAACATGGGTAGAATTCCATCTTCTCTATCCTTCTTGACTATTTTGTACACGTTCATAGTTCTTCAGGGGTTATTGATTCATCGCATATATCAACCTAATATCCCCACTCACCCTATGAATAAACATGGTCACATTTTTACCTTAACGGTTAAACACAACATAATATTAGAAATATCATAATGTTTTGAATTATTAAGTGTAGTGAAGCTCACGATCTTTATATTTTCAGAGTATAATTTTTCATCTCTGGTGTTTCTCTACTACTAGCACGCCTAGAGAGTACCTCGATGGTGTCACTACAGGAACACAAACATTTCTTATCTTTGAGAGAGCCTTGTTAGAACCCCGATGGAGTTTGGTGCTTCACCTCTCTATGCAGGAAGCCTTTCTCTTCTTTCGCCTTTATTTATTTTTTCTAATAGGACTATGCATTGAAAATTATTCATTTTATGGGTGGAAGAGGGATCCCACTTTAAGAATCATTCATTTTATGGGCAGAAGATGGATCCCATTTATTCATTTTATTTATATCCTTGTGGGATTTGTCCCACTTTTAGACTAGGTCACCCACACTAAATTCGTTCTTCCCCGCAAACTTCTTGTCGAACCAGCTCTTGATATGACTCTAGTGAAGAGAAAAATTTTCTTTTTCTTTCATTATTTCATCCTATAGCTTTTGAAGCTAAGTTTCCATCCTATGTTGAACTAATACACATGGTTTGCCCTAGGATTATTATGAAATCTAGAGGGAAGGCAAGTACATGTTTGAGGAAAGGATGGATTCTTTTACGTACACCAATAAGTAATGAGATGTATTTAGAGAGGGTTTTCAAATTACTCAGTCAAACTATAGGTAATTTACCAAAGGAATATACTATTTTATTTGTTCATAGAATATGGTCTTCTTAATGATGCAGATAAGGTTCTTATTTGTATAGTCATCAAGACCATTTCCCTGCAGATAGTAATTAGAAGAATGTTTCAATATAATCCCATTTTATGATGTAAAATCATATAATATTAACGATGAAAAATATTTTTCATTGTAAAAAACAAGTGAATTGAGAATTCCAAACTTGGAGATGATATTCTATGTAAGGAAGTTGATGGCTTCTTGATCTTTCATCTATTTTAGTAGAACTATTTATTGTCTAGGCTTGAAGTAATATGCAGTAGTGAGGATGTAGCAGTGTTTCTTTGACGAATGAATAAAAAAATTTCCAATAACATCGAGACCCCATTGTTCAAACAGTTCTTCCACTCAAATAGGCTAGAATGGGGCAGTTGAGTTCTTGTTTCAATTGACACACTTTTAATGGAACTAGAATTTATGTTTATAAGGATGAGAATATTTACATAATGTGGGCCAATAGAAACTACCCCGCATAACTTTATGCATAGCTGTGTCACCCACAAAGTATCCCCTAATTGGTCCATCGTGGAGATCTAAAAATACTCTCTCTGGTTTGTGCGCTTCCAGGCACCTGAGAAACACTCCATTATGGTGCGTTTTGAAAAAAAAAACCCATGTACCAATTGATAATATAATGTTTTAAATCTATTTTACCTCTTTTGAAATCTGGTTAAGTGAGAGGGCATGGTGTCGCACTCAATGTATTGGCACACATCCACATACCAAGACTTTGCAATGGTTGTGGGGGAAGCTCACTCAACATTAAACATTTCAACCTCCTTTTTCCATCTAGAAGGATCTTCTTCATTTTCATCCACCGATTTTGATGCCAGTGGACATAAATCGTGGGCCTTGATCATGTGAACTGGCTTGAAATCTAAATCATACTCTTGTATACCAGTCATCCAGTTCACTCTTCTCTCACCCAAGTCTTTTTTTATAAGCAGTGATATAACTGCTGGGTGCCATACAAATATAATGCAATGATTATTTAAGAGATAGGGCCAAAAATGTTTCACTACCTTATAGACTACATATGCCTGCTTATCAATGGTGGGACAATTAATCTTGGGTAATTTTAGGCTGGCACTCATGAAATATATTGGTCGCTTATTGTTTTGATTATCCTTTTGTGTAAGCACAGTGGCAAGAGAAGTATCAGAAGAGAACGTGTAGAGAAGAAACTTTATTTAAATATGATCTATAGAAGGCTAGTGCTTTTGTGATAGCTTGCTTGATATGGGAAAACGTTTCCTTTTCCCTTTAACCCACCTGTATAATGCATCATTATTTATAATATCATGTATAGGTTTCACAATCTAAGAATAATCAAAGATGAACTTGAGAAGAAAATTAATTTTGGATAGAAAGGACTGCATATATTTGTTATTCCCAGCGAAGGGAATATTTGTAATTTATTTGTCCCTCTCTGGGTCTACTTTAATCCCACTTTTCACAATAATATGGCCCAAGAGGTTACCATTGTACACTATAAAAATTATCTACTTGGGATTAATGATATTTAGTTTTTCCGATTGTTCGAACATTTTCTTCAAATGGCATAAATGGTCAAATCTCTTCTTGGAAAAAATCATGACATCGTCAAGATAGACCACTATGCTCTTCCTGATCAGTCCATGAAATTTTATTTCCATTTTAATTTGAAATGTTTCACCCATATGGACTAGCACAAACATAATTATTTTGAATGCAAATGTGCCCCACTTCATGTGGAAAGCTGTTTTGAGTTAGTCAGGCTCTGAGACCAGAACTTGGCCGTAACCTAAAAATCCATCTGAAAAAGAGAACATTTCTAACCTCGATACTCTTTGCACGACACCAAGTAGATGTCTTTATCTGATGCATCGTTCAAGTTGCAAAAATAACCACAAAAGCATATGTCCCTACACTTCTCTCACTCGACCTAGATTTGATACAGATTTTCAATGTCACACCTTATATATGATCTGAGTATCTAACAAAATTCTCAAATCCTTTTCAATCAGAGGCTCAAGCTACATATGTAGGTTTTGTAACTTTTTCTCGAAATTCTAGACCACTTATTTGATCGGAATAACGTGTCAGATTATTCGTGTGTCATAAGTTTTGAGATCGCCATATGTACACATGAATACATCTCAGTACTACTTGAATAGGGAGATGAAAGCTTGCCACTCCTGTGGTGTGCAGAAAGTACTGCGATTGGCGAACACAACATATGTTATTGTATCCAAAGATTTATTTTCTCTCGCAACAATGTTGAAATATGTGTCCTTGCATTGACTTTACCGTGAAAGAGGTTATGCAAGTCATACAAGCTTTCGAATGATACCATGCCTTTCAGTATGGGGTTCTATTTGTTTGCATGAGCTACATCCTACAATGCTTCCTCATGCTCCTCTTTTTTGATAGCTACATCATTGAATACTTCAATGTTCATCATAAAGTGAAGTATCTCCTCGTCATCATTAAAATCATGTAAGTTAGTGATATTTTCAGAGATGGATGGTTTATAACGAGTTTCTACATAAAAACCATCCCTAAGTGGTGATAACCTAGTAACAACATTTTCTAATGCATCTAAAACTATGTTATGTATTCTAAATAATATTGAAAATCTCATAAATGAGAAATCAAACGTCATACCTCTTGTTGATAAATTTTCAGATGAGGTGACGAATAGTGTACAGTATCACGTACCTATCATACGACAATTTATGAGTCACCTATTTCCTTCAGAAACCAAACATTGAGGTCAATGGCTCTTGTAAGCCTAAGATGAGTGTTTCATATTTTGCGGTGTTTTTCATGCACTCGAATTCCAATGGGTTGGAGACCATATTTTTTTTCTGTTGCAGGTATACTAAAACAAAAACATATATAGAGCTCTCCTACATCTTCAAAATTTCAAAATGAAATGTCCAAACATTATATGTATAAGAACTATGTGCTACACTACTACTACTACTACTTCTTACTGTACAAATTTCATTCTCCACAGTTGGACTAGGAAGGAGATCCAACTGTATGTCTAGTGGGAATGGGGATGGCTCAAAAAGATAGCACTCTAGATCTGTTTCTAAAAATAAATTTCCAAATATAATACCCACAAAATAAACCAGTTCATTCTTACATTCGAAGGGAGTAACAATATGCTTCATGTAAGGCTTTGAGTTTACCAAGATTCGATTGTTTCTATCCTTGTATGGAGTCCATAAATGTGACCAATCCATATAAAAATACTCTTGTAATTTTTTGGACTACTCTTGACTCAAAAAAACATGATATGCTTCCAAAATGTCCACAATTACTATGTTTATACACTGGTAAACTCAGTGGTCAGATGATAGACGAATTTCATATTTATGACTTCACCTATAGCATGGGCAAGGGTCTTGTCCAACTGAATGATTTGGGAATCTATTTTATCCCATTTTCCATTGATTTTCTTTGATACAGATAAAGGAATTACATTCAACAATGCGCCAGAATCAACTAGGAAATTATGTACATTATAATTGAAATTTTTTAACGTTAATAAAGATGGAAGGAAAATTGTATTTGCATCCAATATTAAAGCATTAAGTACAGACTCCAGGGAACTAGAGGACGTATTAGATTCATATCCCTTCTATGAAGAAGTGTTGTTAGCAGACATGAATTGTTCAAGAGTGCAAATGAGAAGCTCCTACTAGCTTGTGATTCTTGTGAGTTTGAAGAGAGAAATGTTATCACAAATCTTCTTCATGTCTTTAACTATAATGTAACAAGTGTAGGAGACATTGTCAAAGTTTTTGGAGGAGTAACTTGATCTACTAATTCTGGAGTGATGGACTTGCTCTTACTACTTGCAGAAATAATTTTATTTGTAGCCACATTTGCAAACTTTCTCTGCGTGTTTTGGGTCAAGTAGATAAACAAGGTAAGCTTCCTTAAAAAATACTCTTTCAATTCCTTCTTAGTAAAATCTTCTTCGGTGGTCAACACTTGGCTTTTCAAATTATATTTTCTATTCTGCTTTTGGGCCTAGCCATCACTCAATGGATTCTTTATGTTGATGTTATTTTCAATTGTGAATACGCAATTGAGTGTGTTCATTGCATGCCCAGCGCTTGTAGTTTATTTTGTTGCATCAATTTCTTACTTCTCTTCCACAGGCTCAGATAGCTCATCAGAAGGTATTGTATCAATGAAATTTGTGAAAAGAGAATTCATGTTGTGGTTCCATTGTGGGCATGTTTCTTCTTAATGATATTCTTAATGAAACGAGCAATATTGATCCATGCCCATACTCTTAGCATTCAATAGATCATTCGAGCTTTGAGCAGACTTGGTTTCCTGTTTGTTGTTGCTACTAGTGTTGAAAGCCCTTCTTCAAATGTTGAATATATGAGGCTTGCTACTCATGGTTGTCTCACTCGACCTTGTTATAGCTCTTCCTACTCATTGGACAAAGACTTGATGGTACAGGCCAAGCTCTCAAGATAAACAAATTCTTTGTCCTTGGCCTTGATGATGGAGGCCTAAGACCTTTTCCCCATATATTTGGAGTCTTTAGTTGGTTCATCATATACGAGAACTCCAATCATGTGCAAATAATTTTCAAAAGTTATTTCCTCTTCATAATTTTACGCTAAGGTTTCTTTCGGGCTTATTTTAATGAACTGCACAATGATTTTTGGTAAGGTAGATGTGTAATAAACAATAATGATGGAGTCTTCAGGTTTTGTATTTGCTAGAAATTTATTCAAGATATGATTGAACCTATGATTAAATTTTTTCACTTTCTCTTTGTGTTCGATCTTAATATTTCCTAGATCTTTTAACAACATGGCGTGGGATTTTTCATCAGCAAATTTTTCAAGAAAAACTTCGTAAACCCCTTCCAATTATAGATAAAATTTAGAGGAAGACTATGATACCATATAACTTATTTTCCATCTAAAGTTCATAAAAAGAGTCTGCATGAAAAATCATCATAGCATACCTCTAGAAAATTTTGCAGATGTAGGTGTACATTGTCCAAATTGTCCTCCAATTTAATTGACTTATTAGGTTCATACTTCATTAATATCTCCTCTGAGTGCCTTATCATCATATATATAACACCCGATATTGCAAGTGGTCCCTGAGACATCTAGTCTAGATATTGGTTTGCCATATCTTCATCGCTACTTTCCTCCTCTTTCTTAGAATTTGATGGACCTTATTCTTCTTTGTTAGCACCCAAACTACAAAACATATCATCTAAGAATACAACATTATCTCCATCACCACCGTTGTAACATGGAGGTATTTCCAATTTCTTTTCATTTTCTGCAGAGTCTGTTAACTCTTCAAGGGTGACAAGAACCAAATATTCAATTGTAGAAACCACTATCCTCGTGGGGGTGGTTTAGTTATTCTTCAGGAAATAAGGAATATTGTTTACTTGTGGAATTAATTCGATTTTGAATACTTAGAGGATATAGGATGGATGGCCCTGGTTTGATTGTAAGATATTTCACAAGTTTGTACAAGCTCATATTGATAATATTCACCAACATTAGGAATATGAGCAGGGGAGTTGTTGAGAATGTTACTTCCTTGACCGGAAGATGTAATATTAGGATGGGTGAGGTTATCAAACATAAAAATCTGGCTTTCAACCTTCTAGCACCAAAAATTTTCATGGTGTTAGACCCACCAACATTCAAGTGGTCACTCAAATATCTAGTCCCAATTAGACCTCAAACCATTTTGGACAACAACCCCATCTGGAATATGGACCCATTGTTGAATTCTTCAATATTTTCCTTTACTCTAACTATTAGCAAAATAAAGGAGTGCAATTATTCCTTAGAAAATCATGTGAATGTTTCTGGTGAGTGGTTGTTTGTAGGTGTGTCGAGGTTATTATACTGTGGAGTGAGAAAAACAAGTGGGCCTCTAAGAGAGCGATAATAGTACTGCCTTAGTAGAGACACGTGCAATGAATAAAGATCCATAAAACATCCAACGAAATATTCCACAAAGATGTTACGGTCATTACAAAAAAATAACAAGAAATATGTGTCTAAAATCTAGCAAAATATTCCACAAGGATACGACAACTATGGAAACGATTGTTGGAAATACTGAGAGGGGGGGGGGGGGTGAATAAATATTCCTTTCAATTAGAGCATTAGGTAATATTCAATTATTATCAGTGTTTGTATAATGATAGCATAAAACAAGAAGAACACAAATGCACACAGTTTTTAAGGTGGAAACCGACTCCGGCACAGAAACCACCTAATGCTTTTCTAATAATTCTTTAATATTCAACTCCAATTGAAAATGAAGCTCCAACTTCTTAGAATCTAGAAAAGCATTCTTCTCCAGCTCCCACTGGATAGATGCTCCAATGCCTGAGATCCTTCAGTAGTCAACTGAATGGATGCCCCAACACCCAATGAGCTACAACTCACCCTAGCACCACCCTACCACCCTATAGAAGAATAAAATAAGAATAGACTCCCGTACCAGGGAAAATGGTCCACTTTACAATGACATAGAATGATGTAGAAGAAGAATATATACTAGAACATAACCCCAACTTTGACACAACCACCTAATGATAATCCTAGACCTCCCATCACTGCCTCTTCAACCCTTGGTAGATAGACACTAGTAAAAATTTTACAATAATGTATTTACAATGACTTAGTACAATGATACCTTTACAATGATTGTATGAAGTGCTGCCCACTTGAAGACTTCATAGGATGAACTTCTTTCTGGTGTTATGTAGCTTGGTTGATGCTCTTTTCATGCTACCCTCTGCTACACCTTGCTTTGCTTTTCTACCCTAGAAAGTCTGGTTCTTTGCAACCCTTGACAACACATGATCTAGCTTCTTCTTTGCCTTCTAGGAGCTCAATATTGAGTTTGGTGTATCTCTGTTAGTTCAGATCCTCAATATCTGATTTTCGGTCCTGTAGTATTCCTCTAATTAATCTTTCGAATGCCACAGTTCTAACCCAATTTGGATTCTTCAAGAGATATTTATACCCAATCTCTCACAGTGCGCTAATTATGGGCTGTTTCAGTAGAGCGCACTTGTACGGCGTGCCACGTGTCATTTTTTCTTCATTTGGCTCTAAAATTGATAGAGAGAAAACTACATACTATGCATTATCTTCCACATTTTATGGAATTTCAATCCGATACTCAGAGAGAGCATTATGATGATTTTACCAAGGTCACTTCTTTAAGATGAATCAAGAGCCTGCAAAAAGCCTAACTTCCACAGATCATATCTCCAAAAATTTTGTGCACCGTGATCTAAAATTGTTACAGAAGCTTCCTTAGGATGTCAGCTTCGCCTCATAAAAATTTCAGCATCTGACCCTTCTTAGAAAAAAAGTTAGAGCGACAATGCCACGATGACCTGTTTCAGATGGTGAAATCCCTTGCCTAGGGAGGAAATGAAGATCACAATTTATATAAATGCTTAAGTTGAGAGGGGCTTCAACAAGTGAACGTGGGAGGGATTTTAGGAGCTTAAAAAATATTAATTATGACTTTTCAATGACCCATGCCCCAACCCCATGGGGTTTTAATCCACTAACTGGGGGTAAAAACTTCAAACATGAATATCTCTCAAACCGTGAAGAATTATATGGTGTGCCATATATCAATGGAAACATCTCAACAAGTAGAAAATATCAAAAGAATTATTGACCCAGAATATATTAATTTTGTAGGTCAAAATTCCCATGCAATATTGGGTTAGCCCCTGGTGCTGCTTGGGTTGACATCAATGACAACCGCTGATCAACAATGATGACAACACATTTTCAATATGTTAAGTACTAAAATAACCGATATAGTTCAACTAATTTAGCACAGTTGAAAGAAAACATGAATTACAAACATCCACAAAATAGTCTTACAAATATTCATAATCCATGCATGAGGAACGTGTTGGCCATAGGGCTTCTAATATTAAGTAAAAATTCCAATACAAATGTATACAATCAATACCACTAGCTCCAATAGTGGGGTGTTGGAGCCACTCCTTTCCCCCAAAAGAATTATCTTGTCTCTCTAATGCCTTACGGGAGTAGCTAAGATGAAAATTCCTTTGCTCAGGTAATGAGGGTTTATATATAACCAATGAGGAGGTGATGCATGGCCTTCCTTATGAATCTTTGAGTACCTTCATTACTTTTTGAATTCCTATGAATATTCAAGTTTAAATCACTCTTCATATTCTATCATGTCCTTTGGACTTACAATTTACAATACATTTTCGAAACATAAATCACAGAATCCAAAATAATGGTGTAGAATGTGATAGCTCATGACATGACATGGCACGACACTACTAACATGGAATTCTTGATGATGTGGCAATGTCAAGCCACTCTTGATTCTCCTTTCTATGTGTCTTCTTGAGAGTTATCTTCCATCTACCTCTGTATGACTTAGAGGTAATTAGTCTTCAATGATATCAAGTCTTGAGTTGGGGTCACAAAATTGCATCCCTTTTCTTTCTCTTAGTTGGTCAACTTGCATAATTATATACAGAGATGTCTTTCAGAATGTTTCCCTTCTTCATCTTCCAATAATGTTATGATAAGGTACTTGCATATGCAATTCACTCATTATGATACAACATCAGTATGAAAAAACCCTAGTCTAAGATAGTGCATGTTGATCCACTCGCTAAGACAAAATAGGGTGAAAGGTTGAGAAAGAGGCCTACTAGCTATGAAATTTTGCAGCTTATGGAATTAGGGGTGAATCTTGAGCATTGATACTGCATAATGCGTAGTCCAGGTTGGATTAGGGAAGAAAAATGCGCAATATGGGAGCTCAGTGTGACGGGTTGAGGTGATAGGGATTGGTTCAACTTATTGTACAGTTCAAGATGGGAGGTTGGAAAATTGCACTTGTGCAGCTTAGGAGCTCAACAATTGAGAAATCCATAGTGCACACTAGGTTGGAGGGCAAGATATCGCAATTTTGAAGGTTAAGGTTTGGGCTTGAGCACTATAACTACACAATACACAGTCATGGGAGGTAAGAACTGTGCATTGTGCAGCATCAATATGTAAGGTCACAACTAGAGGGCTAAGCCTATGCAATAAAAAATTTAGGAGGGTCGGATGAGGCTATTTTGCCTGGTCAGAAATATTTTCAGAAATTAACTAAGTGTGGGAACAGTGAGGTTAATGTGAACAATTATAAGACTTGAACTGTAATCACACACTTAGAATAATTGATGACACCACAACATAGATCATCCAGGATAGATGAACATTATGCTTCTCCAAGTGTGACAACTTTATGACACTTACGACAAGTATGACACTAAATATACACTTTGAAATGAATGTGACAACACTTGTGTGACAATTCTTAGAACTTTGGAAATGAGTACGACACGTAGTGAAATGGTACGATCAGCTCATTTAAAAAAAATATAACACCTTGAAACCAACAAAGAAATCTTATACACATCGCCAACACTTAACATGAAAAAAACAACATTTTTATTTTCTCATAAAAGGGAAAAAAACACTTAGAGAAAATACATTAGATGGATTTCAATGTTTTCGATAACAAGATACAAGACTAAGGTAGGCTCTAAAATTTGGTGCAAGAAAATAATTTGGAGGGTGTTGGAGGAACAACAATAGGTTTTTGGTTGTCAGTTGAGGACCATGTAGGAGACAAATCTATCCTATGCATACTACCCATGGGTAGTGGGTATTGGGGCTCACTGTGGAAGAAAAACTAATAACTCATAACATTCTACAGGGCAAGAGGTCACTCACAGGCTGAGTAGCCACCCTAGGTGGCTAAAAACCAATATAGACACCCTTTTCTCTAAAATGGGTCCCCAATTGCTCCCACGACAAGTCCTCCATGATTTTGGAAGCCTCCAACCATGTTCACAAGCCTACATCCATGCAATTACAACCTAAAATTTCTAGTTTGGAGAATGTGGTCCCAATTCCAAGCCTGAATCCAAGGCCAGCCTCCAGATCATTGCCCAAAAATCAGAGACTTTTGATAATGATAAATGACATCAATACAAATCCATTCATATAAAAATTGATCAAGGAATTCACCTAACCAGGCCTAACCATGACAATCATTCCATCAAACATATTTTGAACATATAATTGACTAGCCATGGATGCATATCTAAAAATAGGGGTCTGATACTTATATGAGAATCATCAATAATTTCCAATGCCTTCTTATAATATTTGCAAGATCATATATTATCTCATGCATCCATCATCCATTCATCAACAAATCAAAACACATCAAGATACATATCCATTACAAACCATATAACCAGAATATAACCAAAAAATGAATAATATATACACAATGATTGAAAAACCATAAAATCCACAAAATAAAAAATACTATCACTCATGAAAATACAAGAGGGAAGAACTCTTATTAACATATGAAAAATCCAACGAACTTAAGGACTTCCATGTACCACCTGACCATAGATTGAGATGAAAAAAATATATTTTCCATTAAATCACCCATGCACTATATTCCAAGTGTGAATGTGGGATCTCATTGAATAAATGAGAAAAGCCAAATTAGGGCTTCCATAGGTGAAACTGCCTCAACCCTCAACTATTGATTCCACCTCACAGTCAAACATCACTAAAACCAACTATATGGGTCTCTACCTAAGTTGCCTTGGGCTCCAAATCATTTGTCCAACATGCAACTCCAAGAACTAATAAATCAAACCACAACCATATAGGGATCCAAATTGTTTATCCAACCTAGCTCCAAGACTAGTAACTCAGCCCACCAAGGGATCTAAAGCATTTTTTGAACCCATGATCTAGTACTAGTAACCAAACCCAAGTTGTTCTAGGGTTCCAAGGAATTTTTTCCAACCAACAACTCCATGAAATAGTCACTCAACCCACAACCATAAGGTAACTGAATACCAATCGAAATAAATAAATGGAAAACCCACAACACTATGGTTATCTAGGAAATGGCAAGGCTAGGAAAAACCACTATCAATCTATGAAATCCTCCATGCCAATGACAGATCATAATCAAATAACCACATGCATATACCATGAATTCCAATTCTACCAATGAAATCATACATGTAACTTGATTAATTCAAGGTAATCCTGTTATAGTTGTTGATCCTATTGTTCCCTTGTTCTTCGCCACTTTTATTTTCATTATTTCTCCAAAAATAATGCAAACTAGAGTGCTCCAATCATTCTACAACAATGCTCCAAGATTTCTCTAAGTGTGCAAGAGCATGAGAGAGAGAGAATAGAGAGATAGCTCAAAATATAGACTAACAAAATGTCAAATAATAAAAGATTTGAAATGATCCTCAGAAGCCTTTTTATCATTTATTACTCTATTTTCTTCATTTTGCCTTAATTTTCCTTCAATTTCCTCACATTGAACTTTGTGACCTTTCACCTTCATTTTCTCATATTCTTCATTATTTTCATAAATAAAATGCCAATTAATGCCACCTTTCCTTTTCCAATTCCTTTTCGAATTTCCATAATCATTTATTAATCACTAATGATCCCCATCACTTATGTTTTTCCCAACATCTACCTTGGAATACATGTTGCATGACCTTGGTTATTATTTTTATTTATTTACATAGGAAATCAATCAAGGGTTGTTACAAATGGGCCCATAAAGAGATTGTATGCCTCATAATTTATTCACCAATACCTTGTGTAAGTTTCCTATCTCCACCCTCAGGCTTTACCAACATCCCACTAAAATTCGTCAAGGGATTCCTAGGCACTTCGGTATTTTCCTAAGACCACCTCACTCGATTCCAAAAAAATCTATAAATCCAAAGCTCAACCAAATGAAAGAACCCCATTCATAGCATGGCTATCTGAAAATGGCAAGGAAAGGCTGAAACAATTGTCACAACTAGAAAAAACCATGCCCATGACAGCAGGAGAACAAAATACATACATGCATGTACCATGCATTCACAAGCCAGCTAGGAAATCACACATGTAACCTGTTATGTGTAAGTATTCCTATTGAAGCTACATTATCCAACTTTTCCTTACTTATCCCTTACTTTCCTTTGCTTCCTTGTCCTTCCTTTAACTTTCTTCCTCTAATTCGAGAGTGCTCCAATAATTCTTTAAGTGTGAAAGAGTATGAGAAAATAGAGAGAATAGATAAAGATCCCCAAAGCTAAACTGAAAAAAGATTTCACACATTGAAAAAAGATGTGAACTAATCCTCAGAAGCCTTTTTATCATTGAGGCCTCTATTTTCTTCAATTTCCTCTATTTTTCCTTTAATTTTCCTCTCATGCAATTATGTGACATTTCACCTCCCTTTTCTCTTATGTTCCTTTATTTTCATAAAAAAAATGTAAATTAATGCCTCTTTTCCTTTTCAATGCATTTGTGAATTTATTTATCCATAATAAATCAAAATGAACACCCACTAGGACTTTCTTCCCAAAATTCAACTTAGAATACATGTCCCATTACCTTCCTCTTATTCTTCCTCTATTAACTTTATTACATGAACTGTTAACCTGGGGTTACAGACCCCTCCGCCTTAGGGGAACACCATACTTAATGCACAATGACATCTATGACCAAAAAAGCACTAAAAACAAAACATACTATGCATGGAGCTTTATAACCCAACTCGTTGTAGTATTTACAATGAAAAACCTATTGAAAAAAAAAAAAACATGACAAACATGACAACATGACAACCATACCACTTATTGGAGCTTTATAAAACAACTCATTGTGGTATAAAAATATTAAAACTTTCACATGCACACTTTTCACTATGACCTTCTCCTCCTTATATAGATTTAGCCTTTATCTATACCATGAGTCAAAACCACACAATTGCTGATGGTATTCTTTGGAAAGAATCAAATAGGCGACACAACGCTCAAAACTGTGGGTTAATACCATGGTAATACCCCTTGGTATCATAATTTTAAAGAAAAAAATGCATACACGACTTGGATCGTTTGTCTCTGCGTGTATACGCAACTTGTCTTCATAAAAATCATGTATATACTAATTCTGGATGTATACACGGGTTGCCTTCATAAAACTAGCGTATACATTGCTTCCATATGCGGGTTGCCTTCATCAAACCTGCATATACATTGAGAAATATTTCCTCTTTCATTTCTTTGGAACTTACTAGAATTCCTTTCTCTGTCACATCTAACTGACCAGTGAAAACATCATTTTTACATATTTAACATATAGTTTGTTTATCAAAAGGCAATTCATCAGGTAGGTTTCCATCAAGGACAACTTCATCAAGTATGTTGCCATCAAGGACAACGTATTGCATCATATTTCCAACAATATCCCCCTTTGGACTTGATGGCAACCATGATGGTGTTTGAACATCACAACAGGTAGATACATTAATCATAACCATTATTCAAACACCAAAATACTCTCCCTGTTTGACATCAAGGGAAAAGGGTAGATCAATACCGAAACAAGAGTGTTGCAGATCTGATGTGCATTTTATTTACCATGCTCCCCTTGAGTTCATGTTGAATCTTCTGATAGATTTTTCAGTGAAGTACATGACTCTATAACTCAACTGAGTATGACCTTTCCTATCACAAAGGACTCATACTTACAACAATGATCCAACTAACTGGAATTACATATTTGACTCAACTACCCAACCAAGTGGGTTTACAAATTTGAGCAAGTCCTTACATGACTGAATATAAAAAATTTACATCATAGGTCTCAACATGACCTTTCCATTAGATTACAGATATGGATTTTTATAACCAATACCAAAAATCTCAAAAGAAAGATCATGTATCAAAAATCGAACAGAATGCTAACAATGCATCATTTTCAACAAAGCGGGTGCTCCCCCTAGGCTTGTGCAACCTGAACACTTTCAACAACCAATTCATCAAAGCATCTTCATCAAGGAGATAAATATCAGAGAATGATACAGAAAGATGAAGAATGGATCAAAATAGAGATTACCTAGCAACACTACATATGTTCCGAATTTTGACCTAGAGAATATCTGTTAGCAAAACCCATACGTGGTTTTATGTACAGAAACTCGTGTATATACATTATTCACCTTTATGAAACCTGCACACCGGATTTAATCTTCTGAAATTAAGCAGATCTAACTAGAGAGGCAGAGACAACTCCCAGCTTTTGTCTGAGATATTTGAATGCTTCCGTGGGAAGAGGTTTAGTAAATATATCAGCATCTTGTTATTTGGAGGGAACATACTCCAATTTAACCTTTTGTTCAAGCACTTGTTCACGTATGAAGTGATACTTTATAGGAATGTTCTTGGTCTTAGAATTCATAACAATATTCCTTGATATACTAATGACACTTGTATTATCACATAAAATGGAGATGGAGCATGAACATTTGTTGAATGTCTTGTAAATTCTGCATCATCCAAAGTAGTTGTGCACAACATGATGCGGTAGCCACATATTCTTCTTCTGTTATAGATAAGGCAATAGAAATTTTTTTCTTGCTGAACCAAGATACTAATCGGGGCCCCATATAAAATGCACCACCACTAGTGCTTTTTCGATCATCAACATTTCCAACCCATTCTGCATCCGTGTAAGCATGAAGAGTGAGATGAACATTCTTTGGATACCATAGACCAAATTCTTGAGTCCCTTGTACATATCTAAATATTATTTTTACAGCCTGAAGGTGTGACTCTTTTGGATTAGCTTGGAATCGTCCAACAATCTCAACTGTATGCATAATGTCAGGTCTTGTCCCAGTTAGATAAAGAAAACTTCCAATCATAGATTTGTATTCTGGTTGATTCACCATGGCAGAATCATCATGAGATCTAAGGTTACACCCAATTACCATTGGTGTACTTACAAGTTTACAATCTTCCATCCCATACTTCTTCAGAATTTCCTTAAGATATTTTTATTGTGATAAAAATATGCCATCTATTGCTTGTTGCACTTGTAAGCCAAGAAAAAATGTTAGTTCCCCAAGTAAAGACATTTCAAATTCTGGCTACATAACAGAAGAAAATTTCTGACTCATGGAATCTTCATTGCTCCCGAAAATGATGTCATCAACATATACAACTACAATCAATATTTTATATTTTTCAATTTTTATGTATAAGTTGCTATCACCAAATCCCTTTGAAAAAATTTGTTGATGAAGATATTTTTCAAGACGATAGTACCATGCCCTTGGAGCTTGTTTAAGACCATATAAAGCCTTTTTAAGTTTGCAAACAATTTTTTCATCATTTCCCAAAATGAATCCTTCTGGTTGTTCTCTATAAACTTCTTCTAGATCACCATTGAGGAAGGCAGATTTAACATCCATTTGATAAACTTTGAATTGTTGAAAGCTTGAAAAGGCAAGAAACATTCTTATGCCTTCAAGTCTAGCTACAGGAGCAAATGTTTCTTCAAAGTCTATACCTTCTTGTTGAGCATACCCTTTAAAAACAAGTCTAGCTTTGTTTCTAATAACATCTCCGTTTTCATTTAACTTGTTTTTGAATATCCATTTTGTTCCAATAACATTTTTATCATGAGGTCTTGGAACTAATTACCAAGTGCAATTCTTTTCAATCTGATCAAGTTCTTCATTCATGGCTTGAATCCAAGATTCATCTTTGCTAGCTTGATTAACATTATGTGGTTCAATAGTCGATATAAATTATAGATAGCTAGGGGATCCTACAAGAGTTATTCTTGTTTGGAAACCTCATCCTTTTTCTCCCAAAATTTGAGATTGTGGATGATTCTTTTGAACATACTTGGATGGAGCCTTTTTAGATAGATCTTCTTCTAGTTCTTCATTGGGTTCACCTTCTATATTGTTTTTGTTTGATGAAGGAAAATATACATCATCATCATCTTCATTTGTTTTTGTTATTTCCCTTTTAGGAGCTAAGAGAGACTCATCAATTACAACATCAATACATTCAACAATCTTCTGAAATCTTTTATTGTAACACTTATATGCTTTACTTCTTGAAGAGTAGCCAAGAAAAATTCCTTCATCTGCTCTAGGTTCAAATTTAACAAGTTTTTCATCATTTTTCTTAATAAAACATTTTCTTCCAGAAACTCTAAAATGGTTTATAGTGGGAAGACTACCATAGCAGAGCTCATAAGGATTTTTATCACTATTCACACAAGCATGAACCTTGTTAAGAATATTTACTGTGGTATGTGCAGCTTCTCCCCAAAAGGTTTCAGGAGTTCCAGATTCATCAAGCATAGCTTGAGCCATTTCTTGCACTGTTCTATTCATCCTTTTTGCCATGCCATTTTTTTGTGGGTTTCTAGCTACAAAAAACTATCTCTTTATGCCATGATGTTCACAGAAATCAAAGAATTCATATGATATATATTCTCCTCCTCGGTCAGATCTAAAACATTTAATTTTTAGGTCTAATTCATTTTCAACCAAAGTTTTGAAGATCTTAAATTTTTCAAATTCTTCATCTTTATCTTTCAGTAAACTGATCCAACACATTCTAGAGAAGTCATCAATAAATAAAATATAGTATTGTTCTCCATGAGGTGACCTTTTCCCTACAGGATCACATAAATCAGTATGTATAAGTTCAAGAGGCTTACTTCTTGATCCTTCTTTGGCATTAATTTTCACTCTGGTTTTCTTACCGAATTGAATCTACTTTCAGGCATAGTCATGCTGGGAAGATCACAAACAGCTTTGAGTCTACTAGATTTACTGATTTGAGAGAAACTAAAATGCCCCAATATTCTATGCCATAACCAATTTTATGAGGATTTACCCAAGTAACATTGCTCTTTGCACCCTTTCAATACATATAGATTGCTAGGTGTTCTAGTTCCTTTTATTACCGTTTTTCCTGTGTCAAGTTCATGTACCACACATTATTTTAAACTAAAGACAACTTCATTTCCTTGATCACACATTTGACTCACAATCAATAGGTTATGTTTTAATCCATCCACATACATAACATTGTTAGATTTTACCTTTTCTTTTAGAAAAACAGAGCCTTTTCCTTTAATGACAGCGAGAGTATCATTTCCAAAAGTAACATTCTTTTCCTTTTCTATAGAATTGTATGAAAGGAGTTTATTTTTATCACATGTCATGTGTTTTGACCATCCACTATCAATGTACCATTGATTTTCTTCCCTTTCAGCAAGTAAATCTATGCCACAACTTTCAACTTGTAAGTCCTTATTTCTCCATACCTTGGAATTTGAAGGTGTATGCTCTTTTGGTTGAAGTTTGCTTTTACATTAAGATTCTTCATGTCCAAAGATATTGCAATAAGAACATTCAATTTAATTTTGAAGCGGAGCAAATTTGTTATAATTATTCTTCTTTATTCTAGTCTCATTTCTTTGCCTTCTTACTTCTTTGGTTATAATAGTTTTGTATGCAACACATTGAGCAAATTTAAGACCAAAATTATGACATGAGAAACATTGTCCATTAAAGAAATTTTTGGGTTTACCTATTGATTTATATTTCTTTTATTGTTCCACCTTGTTTTTAAGTGGTCATGCTTTACCTGTGTAGTCTCTTTGTTCTTTTGCTGAGTGTCAAAATGTTGCAGACTGGCTTTGGTGGCATTTAGATAGCTTGGTGCTGAAGACTGAGAGGATTCTCTTATATATCCAAGACCTGTCTTTACAAAAGGAGAGTGTTGAACCTTGATAATTTCATCTAAGGTTTCAGTTCCTTTAGAAAATCTAAGATTTAATGTTTTCTCTTTCTCAATTTCCTTTCTTAGACTTACTATTTCACATTCTAATTTCTCATTGTTCTTCTCCTTTTCTATAAGTTGATTCTTTAGAGTATCTATGCCAATTTTGTTTTCTTCCAAACATATTTTGAGTTGATTAATTTCTTCAATAAAATCATTTTCTTCCAGTGCATCCATAAAGGTATCTTTAGCCTCACTAGATTATTTTTCAAAAGCCATGAGTAGTGTAACATCTTGATCAGATTCTCCTTCTTCACTATATGATAGCCCATCACTATATTCATGAGTATAATAAATTTTTCTATTGATAAATTGATTCCTATTTCCTTTTGCCACTTCCTTTCCTTTTTTTTTGTTTTTCTTTATGGGGACACTTAGCAGCATAATGACCAACTCTTCCACAAGAAAAACATTTAAAAGGAAGCTTACCTCTGAACCTTCCAGTGCCAAGTTATAGATTCTTTAAAAAATTTATCTCAACTTCTTTTGAAACATACCCTGATCCTTCTTGTTCTTCTACTTCTTTTCCTTTTACAGCCGCTTTAAACACAACTTCTTTGAATTCATATCGACCTCCTTTTCTGATTTAACAATAAGTCAAAATACCATGAAGTTGAGAAATAGTAAGAGTTTGTAGATCCTGCTTCTCTTCAATAGCGGAAACTTTTGACTCGAATTTTGGAGTTAGAGATATTAAAAAAAATTCTACCAGAGTAGTGTCAGTTATGGTTTCACCCATATTTCTCATACGATTTACAATATCATCTAGACATAAAACAAAACTGGCAATGCTTTCCTCATTATGCATCTTGAGATTTTCATATTGAATTATGAGAGTTTAGAGTTTAGCACTTTTTACCTTGGTATCACCTTCATAGCTTAGAATGATTTTGTCCCATATCTCCTTTGACGTATTCAGCTGCATGACTTTGACAAATTTTAATTCAGTCAGACTTCCCAACAATGCATTGACCGCCTTTGCATTGGTTTCATAGTTCTTTCTTTCTGCTGCATCTGTTGGAACTGATGTTGGATATTGATAACCTCCTTCAACTATAGCCCATACATCTACTCCAAGATACTGAAGAGAGGATCTTGTCCTTGTCTCCCGAAATATTAAATTTTTTCCGTTGAAGAGAGGAGGCCTGATAGATGTTGTCCCATCTTGATTTCTCATCTTACCTGATCTTCCTTCTAGCGATTAAGCTTCTTCAGAAGGACCTACTCTGATACCAATTGTTGGGAAAAATACTGAGAGAGGGGGAGGTGAATCAGTATTTAGAGCTTACTGAAATTTTTTACTTTTCTTTACTAAATTCCATATGCGACTTTAATGAACCCAAAATGTGTATACACGCAGATATCCTTAAGAATACTTGCGTATGACCAGGGCTCTTATTATGCATATAATTCTTTACTTAGATCAATGCATCATTCATTCATCAGATGTTTTAGTAAGTAGTAAGCATGTGCAGTAAGAACATAATAAATGATTAAACATAAGCAAGACACATGAATGCCAAGATTTACGGTGGAAACCCAAATCGGGAGAAAACCACCATTTCTATCGTCTCTATCTTCAATATTTATTATATGGAAAACTATTTACAATTTTGTATTGAAGCAAACTCATATCAGTACACAGGCATCTACCTGTAGAAGGCTACAACCTTCTCTCATTTTCCAGCTGCTACTGGAAGGGAGCTACAACCCCCTGAACTCATTTACCAGCCACTACTGGAAGGGACCTTCAACCCCTTGATCAGAACACTAGCTTTTACTGGCAGGAAGCTTCTACTTCCACAATGAAGTCTTCAACCCTCAGAAACACTGCTGACCACGTTTAATCAATTGTCACACTGGATCAAAACAACTTCAACAAAACTCTTCATAAGAAAAATAATAATAACCTTCACCCAATACATCAAACCAGACTATGAGATCACTGTAACCAGATCTCAGAAATCACCCAGACTTCAGAAACAATATGAAAAATCAAACTTAACCCTGAACATTTGTCATCTTAAAATGCATATGCTACTTTTCTTCATTGAAACTGTGTGTATACGTGCTTTCCTTAACACCAACCTCCATATAGATCTGTGAAGACCTCTTTCTAGAATATGATATGTCTTAGATTCAGATCTGAATCATTCAATCTGATATCTTTTCAGAATTTCACGACCGTTTACCAGTTTGTCATCATAACACATATTTTCTCACTCATTGAGCATACTTGTACATAATCAAATTAGCAGTATATACAGGAATTAAGAAATCGAGATCTACATGAAGACTTCATTGATAGATACTATAAGAATAGCAACAATAACCGAAAAGTATTTGCAATAGTCTTCATAAAACACTAAATTCCATACACACATTTTCTGAAGGAAACCCGCATATATACACGCTTTTCTTGAGACAAACTAGCATACATATCTGTAAATATTAATTCAGTAGAATGTTTCAGATCTATAGAACTTTAACAGATTTCTTCACTCCACTTCAAGAAACATGCGCCAGGTCTTAGATCTAATCATCTCTTTAATGGATCATGCAAGAACATATTCTTTTCAGGTCTAGAGATCTTGATCCATAAATATATCCAAGGGTGCCTCATAACTTCATATTTATCAATAAAACATACTATGCAAATATATTTCAGAGATAAGTATTCAGTAACAACCCTTACACATGCACACTTTGCACTATGATATTCTTCTCCTTATATTGATTTAGCCTTTATCAATACCACGAGTCGAAACCACACAACTTCCAATGGTATTCTTTGGAAAGAATAAAATAGATGACATAGCGCTCAAAACTATGGGTTAATAACATGGTAATACCCCTTATTATCACAATTTTAGAGTGAAAAAGGCATACGTGACTTGGACCGTCTGTATTTGCATGTATACACAACTTGTATTCATAAAAACTGCGTATATACTAATTTTGGATGTATACGCGGGTTGCCTTCATAAAAGTAGTGTATACATTATGTCCATATGTGGGTTGCCCTCATCAAACCTGCATATACATTGAGAAATATTTATTGTTTCATTTCTCTGGCACTTACTGGAATTCCTTTCTCTGTCACATCTGAACTGACCTGTAGAAACATCATATTTACATCTTTAACATATATTTTGTTTATCAAAAGGCAATTCATCAAGTAGGTTTCCATCAAGGACAACTTCATCAAGTAGTTGCCACCAACTACAACATATTGCATCATATTGCCAACAAAATATATACATATACCAACGCTCCCTTTCCTCAACAAACAAACAATGAAGGATACATCATCAACATTTGATTAGCCACCTCCCATGTAGCTTCATTAAGCTAAAAGTGCTTCCATTGTACTTTAACTTGATCTATTTCTTTGTTTCGGAGCATGAGTTGTTTCTGTTGCAATATGCACTACAATTCCAGCTATATTTATCCTTCTGGTTCTTCCTGTAATACACACTAGTAAATCACATGATCATCCCTCACATGTCTTTTAAGAAATGAAAGATGGAAAAAATCATGGAATTTCACTGTCCGAGGTAGTGTAAGTCTCTAGCCTCTCAATACGGAGATGTCAACTTAGATCATGATCCAATCCTTAAGGATTTGTTCTCGAGATCGATGTACAAGTACACATCCTCCCTAAATTTAAAATCCTTAAATTCCTTGTGCTAATCTACATAACTCTTCTATCTATCTCATGATACCTTTATATTCTTCTTAATAACCTACATTTTGTGTTTCATTTCAGCCAACATGTCTGGTCCTATCATTACCCTAGTCATTGTATCACTCTAGTTGATGGGGGTATTACAACTATGACCATAAAGTTCCTCAAATGGCCTCATACTCATTGAAACCCAATACTCAATGTTGTAAGAAATATCCACAATTGGAATATACTCCTCCCACCTCCTCTGCTAGTGCATAACATACATTATCAACATATCCTCCAAAATCCTGTTGACCCTCTCTATCTTTCCATCTATCTATTGATGGTAAGTTGTACTAAAGGAAAAATTTATACCCAAACCTACAAATAAATCCTTTCCAAAACCCAAAAGTGAACTTGGCATCTATGTAAGATACAAAATTCCTAGGAATACCATGTAATATCGCTACCTCACTGATGTAGAGCTAAGCTACCTCACTAGTTGAATAAATAGACTTAACCACTATGAAGTGAGCTACCTTTTTCAACCTACCAACCACAACCATGATGGAATCATGCTTTCTAGATGTCCTCAGGAAACTTGTAATGAAATACATAAAAATGAACACCCATTTCCACTCTAGAATCAAAATCAGTTGTATTAGACCACCTTGATGGTTGCAATTTTCTTTTATTTGTTAACAATCCATACACTTGGAAATGAACTCATCTACCTCTTTCTTTAAATTAAGCTAATAGTATAATTTATTCACAACTATCAATATATACGATATCCTGTATGACCTGACTATATGGATTAACATGAAATTCCCATAAGATAAGATTCTTGAGTTCATTTTTGGTTGAAACATAGATCATGTCCCTAAGTATTACCAAACCATCTATTGTGAGATGATAATCCACATCTTGTTCATGTATACCCTATTATTGTAGCATGTTCTTAAGCTCCCTTCACTTGTCGTCGTCTTGTCCTACCTATACAATCTGATTCTATAACTTTTTCCCATATGTACTCATAGCCACTATGTGATTCACCTACACTCTTTTGCTAAGAGCATATGTAAACATATTCTAATTTCCCTTAATGCACCTAACCTCTAATTCAAACTCACTAAGCCTTATTTATTATCTAGCTTGCCTGGAATTTAAATTTCGTTGGTCAAACAAATACCTTAATCCACTATGACTACTCATGATTACACACCTGCTTCAAATAAAATAATTACTTCACATCTTCAGTTCATGAATGATCATTTCAAACTCAATATCATCTGTCACAACCAATTATTCTCTTGCATATATCTATACACACCACAAACTCTTTATCTAGATATGCAATCTTCAGAACTAGAGAATTTATAAGAAATTTCTTCAACTCCTTAAAACAAGTTTCACATTCCTTCGTCCATTCAAATTTCTTTCCTTTCCTCTGTAAGATATAATAGGATAGGAAATATGTGATAAGTTTCTAATGAACCTCCTATAATAACCTACTAACCCCATGAGTGATCTTATCTCATCCATAGTCCTTAAATCTTCCCATTCCATGATAAATCTGATCTTTTCCGGATCCAATTTTATTCCTTCATTGGAAGCAACATTTCCCAAGTAATATGCCTATTTCTGAAAGAAAATGCACTTACTAAGATTGGAATACAACTAATTCTCTCTTAGCAATCTCAATACTACTCCTAAGTGTTTGACATGTTGTTCCTCAGTCTTAGAATATATCAATATACCATCAATGAATACAATCACAAACTTGTCCAGATAAGGACGTAACACACTATTCATCAAACATATGAAGGTAGTTGGAGCATTAGTCAAACCAAAAGGAACCACAAAAAAATCATAATGCCCATACCTATTCTGAAAGGAAGTCTTGTAGATGTCCTCTTCTTTGATGTGTACCTAATGATATCCTGATCTGAAATAGATCTTCGAGAACATTGTTGCTCCCTTCAACTGATCAAATAAATCATCAATCATAAAAAACAGATACATGTTCTTGATTTTCACCATGTTCAACTGCCTGTAATCAATCCACAACCTAGGATTACCATCCTTATTCTTCAAAGACAACATTGGCGCACCCCAAGGTGATAGACTTGGCCTAATGTATCCATTTTCAATCATTTCCTTCAACTGCAACTTCTATTCCACTAGCTATAGAGTGCTCATCCTGTAAGGTTAATTTGATGTTGGTGCTTCCCTTGGTATAAACTCAATATAAAATTCCCCATCCCTGTGAGGAGGCAACTCTAAAATCTCTGCTGGGAAAACATACTGAAAATATTGTAACAACAACATCCTTACCCTTATCACTTGAAACATACACTACAAAAAATACACACCATTTCCTCTAACTGTGTTTTTCCTACATAACTATAACAACTATTACTGATGTATGCTTATCCTAATCGTGCAATATTATCTTATCTCCATTATTATCCAAACACTAAATAACCTTCTCATAACAATCCACCTTATTCTTGTGAATATATAACCAATCCATACCCAAAATCATGTTGTATGATCCTAACAGAAGCACATTTAGATGTGTTTATGTAGGCATACCTTTCAGCTCAAATGCATGAGATATTACCATCTTATGAACTCTTTTCTTAGTACTTTTAGCCAATTGCACCAACCAAGATTCTGCATGCACCTCTTTTCTCAAATTACCACACTTATCTTCCAGGTCAGTGTTAACATAACTATAGTTAGATCTAGCGTCAATCAAAATAGAAACAACTTGATCACATATATTAATTTTTATCTTAATTATGGATGCTTTGTGATTCATATGAAACTTATCAAACACCACATAGACATGAGGAATGCTCTGTCCAACATCCCCAACTATGTGCACCCCCTGAGCATTATAGATCTGAGGCATAACACCCTAATATGATGGAAAATCCTTCTTGAGATGATCCTTTCCACATATCCAACACTACAACTATCTTCTACCCTCACCTCTATTATTCTACTCTCCAGGATGTGACTCGTGTCCCATCTCTACTGCGTTAAACTTGTGGTAAGGAGAACATTCTCTTTCTCACCTACATCATGAGGTCTTGTTCACTTCGGTGGCCATTTACCTTTAGTCTTATTATTTTCTTTCCAACGCTGCTTTTATTCAATATTACAATTTAATTTCTCATAATAGTGTTTCAACTTCCCAATAACTTCTTCGAGTGACTGAGGCTCATCATACACAATCAAGTCCTTAAATTCTAATGGAAATCCACTAACAAATCCCTCATATTTTTTCTTCTCATCCTTAATATAAGATGCATACCTTAAAATATATAAGAACTTAGTCTTGTACTCCTCATCTAATATCAATCCTATCTTAAGATAATAGAACTCCTTGGCCTTACTATTTTAGTACCTCTCTCATAAGTAATACTTCCTGAAGGGTCTCTTGAATTCATGCCGACTCAAATATTATATCTCGATGTATCTGACATACTTCAAATATTCGCACCGTATGTCTTCTCTCCCTTTGAGGATTAAAATAATTGTCTTGGCCTTCATGTTCTATGTGTGTTCATGCATCTCAAATAACTTCTCAATCCCTAGTAACCATGCCTCTTCATCCTTCTGTTTCTTGAACTCTCCATCAAATTTAGGTGTCTTGGATTTCTTGAACTCATCCAAAAAATATCCCTTGCCACACCTCCTATAAGTATTATAGCGATGATGACCATGATGCATGTCTGAACTACAAATAGAGTGGAACACATGTCCACTTCCTCTCCTATCAGGTGTATCCAAGAATATGCCATCTCTCACCGTGTCATCCCTATTCTACCTATTCCCAACATGAGACCTGCTACCTTATGCCCCATTAGTTATGTCCTCTTTTCCATAACTAATCTGTGGCTATCCATGTATCTACAATTCTAACAAACTCTGAACGATAATTTCATTTACATTTGCTTTTTTTTCTTGTTCCCTCGAAATCCTTTCATGTGACTGAATGATCCTATCATTGTCTTCTTTGCAACATATGATCTCTCAATTTAAACTTCTCAAAGTGTTTCCTATGTTCGAATGGTGCTCCTCTCTTGGTTTTTCATATGACTATAAGGGGAGTCTCATCAAATTTAATCTTTGATCCTCATATTCCTACAAACATACAATGTTAGATAAACCAAATACAAGCATAATCAGCATACCTCAGTGAATTTCAAGGGAGGTTATCTCATCTAAAAAATTAGTCCTAAATAGCACGATACATGTATATACATAATCATATAAATATACTAAAATCATGCATGATAATACTAACTCCATATAATAACCTCATGCATGAAAACCATAACCATGAAAATGCATAGAAACCATATAAACACTGACATTAATGCATGAAAAACACACTCTTCCCATTCAGTACAAGTATTTGAACCATGATATGATACCAATATGTAGCACCACCCTCCGAAATTTACCCAATTTCACAATATTTCCAAGGGAAACATTATGGGAAGAACGACTATGACATGACCTAGCATATTAAGTCCCATTAAGGAAGTGGAGTCAACTAGTGAAAACAAACTGAACTTTCGCAACATCTTACAAGTACCACAGGACACTCAGGGGCTCAAAAAAAATCTTAGGTGCAAAAACCTTGATCTTGACCCCTCCTTCTCTGCCATGGGCCCTCAATAGCACCCACAACAATGCCTCCATGTGGTTAGAAGCTTGCAACAACATTCAAAATCTTGCACCCATGCAGTTGCAACTGAAAATTTCTACTGAGGATCATGTGGTCCCTCATTCTGAGCCTGAATTATAGGTCAGCCTCCATACCACTACCTAGAACTTCCTATAACTTTTTAGATAAATAAATGATATAAAAAAAGTTAAACATTCAAAAATGAGTCAGAGACTTTACCTAACTAGGCTTAACCATGAGATTCATTTCATCAAACATATCAAAAACATGTAATCTATAGGTCTTGAATGCGTAATTGAACATAGGGGTCTGTTACTTATTTGAGAATCATAAAGAAGGTCTAATTCCCTCTCATATTAGATAAAATAACATTTTTTTATGGCATGCATTGATCAGCCATTCACCAACTAATGAAAACATGTCAACAACAATAACTAGAACCTATTATGAAACCATGCTATAACAAACATATAACCAGAATAATAACCATCATAGAATAACCATCGAAGCCACATAATAAAAACTACAAATACTCATTAAATATAGGAGGAAAGAGATCTTATTAACATATGAAAAATATAACCAAGTCAGGTACTTCCATGTACCACCCGACCATATATTGGGCTAAACCAAATATTTCTTTCAGCCAATCAGTGTTGTGGCATATTCCATGTATGAATGTGGGACTTGAGAGAAAATCAACTAGGGCTTCTTAGAGATTAAAACACCTCCATCCTCAAGGCTTATCACAATCCTGCCAAAATTGGTCAAGGGCTCACTAGGCCCAAAATGAGAACACATAGAACCAAGGTTTTCTCGATATTAAATGACCTCCACCCTTATGATCTACCACACTCCCACTAAAACTGGTCATGGGATCACTAGGTCCATAACAATATTGGATGCCTCATAATATATTCACCAATACCTTGAGGAATTTCCATGTCTCCACCCTCAGGCTTTACCGCAATCCCACGAAAATTGGTCAATGGATTCCTTGGCCCTCGGGAATTTTCTGAAGACCACCTCACCTGGTTCCAAAACCATATGGAAATCCAAATCTCAATGAAATGAAAGAACCACATAACACCATGGCTATCCAAAAATCGAAACTCGGGGTTGAAACCACTCTCACACCTTGAAAAAATCATCCCCATGGAAACAAGAGAATTAAATACATATATGCATGTACCATGCATTTAACAACCATCTAATAAATCACCAATGCAACCTATTACATGGAAGTATTCCTATTGAAGCTGCTCGATCCAACTTTTTCTTTCCTTTGGTTCCTTGTCCTTCCTTTTCCTTTCTTCCTCCAATGCAATAGTGCTCCAAGAATTCTCTAAGTGTGCAAGAGTATGAGAGAATAGAGAGAGAGATCTGAAACTGAATTGATAAAAGGTTTCAAACGTTGACATAAAGTTGTGAATTTTTCCTCAGAAGAATTTTTATCATTGAGGCCTCCATTTTATTCAAGTTCCTCTATTTTTATTTCAGTTTTCATCTCATGCAATTATTTGACCTTTCACCTCCCTTTTCTCCTATTTTCCTTTATTTTCATAAATGAAATGTCTTTTAATTTATCTTTTCCTTATCAATTTCTTTTCCAATGCATTTTCCAATTTCCTTAGCCATAATAAATAAAAATGAACACCCACTAAGATGATTTTCGCAACATTCGTCTTGGAATATGTGTCCCATGACCTCAGTATTTTTTTCCTTTATTATTTTTTAACCTAAGGCCATTACATACCCCTCCCCCTTAGGGGAACACTTCCCTTAGTGTTCAATGACACCGATGACTAACAAACCGTTGAAAACAAAACATACTTCCCATGGAGCTTTATAACCCAACTCGTTGCATTATTTACAATAAACAACCTGCTGAAAAGAAAAACACACATGAAAACTGTGACAACATGACAACCATATAGGTTATTGGATATTTACAACACACCTCATTGTGGTATTTACAATAAAAACCATACATGAAGATGTACATATACCAAAAATTTCCTACCTCAACCAGGAAAAAATAAAGGATACGTAGTTTGGATCTGATCTTCCCTCTTAGATGTAGCTCCATCGAGCCCAAAGTGCTTCCACTACACTTTAAATTGGTCAATTTCTCTGTTTTGGAGCATCAGCTATTCCCGTTTAAATATGGACTAAGTTTTCAGCTAGAATTATCCTTTTGGATCCACCTCCAATATGTATTATCCAATCACATGATCAACATCATTCACATATGTCTTAACCAATGAAACATGGAAAACATCATGGAATTTCACTGTCGAAGGTAGTGAAAGTCTGCAGGCCACATATCCAATCCTCTCAGGGATCTCGAAAGGCCTACAATACCTAGGTGCCAGCTTATCACATGATCCAATCCTCAAGGGGCTCTTCTTGGACTGGATGCATAAGTACACATGCTCCCGAATTTGAAACTCCTTAAATTCCATGTTCTTATTGGAATAAATCTTTTGTTTATTATGTGATTCCTTCATATTTGTATTGATAACCTACATTTCATGTTCCATTTCTGCCAACATTCCTAATCCTATCAGAACCCTGGTCATTGTATCAATCTAGCTAAGGGGATTATTACAACTCCCCCCATAAATTTCCTCAAACATACTCATCCTTAGTGACTCCTAGTACCAATTTTTGTATGAAAATACCACCAATGGAAGATAATCCTCCCACCTCCTCTACTGGTGCATAACATACATTTGCAACATGTCCTCCAAAATCTTGTTTATCCTCTCTATATTTCAATATTTCTATGGATGATAAGTTGTGCATAAGGCCAAATCTTTACCTAAACCTCGAAATGACTCCTTCCAAAATTTGGAAGTGAACTTGGCATCTCTGTTAGATACAATATTCTTAGGAATACCATGTAATCTCAGTATCTCTGTGATGAAGATATGAGCTACCTCCCTAGCTAAATAAGTAGACTTAGCCACTATGAAGTGAGCTACCTTTTTCAACCTATCAACCAAAACCATGATGGAATGATGTTGTGCAGATTTATTTAGAAAAATTGTAATGGAATCCATAGAAATGACCTCCCATTTTCACTCTGGAATCAGAATCGGCTTTAGTGGACCACCTAAATGCTTACACTTTTCTTTTACCTATTGAATACCCAAACAACTGGTGACAAACTAAGCTACCTATTTCTTCATATTCGATGATTAGTAGAACTTATTCACAATTTTAAATTTCTTATGATACCTTGGATGACCTAGATATGGCTTAACATGAAATTCCTGCAAGATAAGCTTCTTCATCTCACTATTTTATGAAACATTTGTCTTGTACCTCGATATGACCAAACCATTTGTCATAATATGATAATCGACATCCTTTCACTTGTACCCGATTGTTGTAACATGTTCTTAAGCTTCCTGTACCCATCATATAGATGTCCTTCGTGTAAGATCTGATCCTATATAATTTTCTAATATGTACTCATAGTTGTTATTGGATTCACCTGCACTCTTCTGCAAATGGAATCTGCAACCTATTTCTACTTTCCATTAATGCATATAATCTTGAATTCAAAGTCACCAAGTGTGGAAAACCATATAGCTTGCCTAAGATTCATATTCAATTGGTCAAACAAATACCTCAATCCACTGTGATCACTCATCAACAAAAATAACTTTCCAAGAAGATAATTCCTCCACATTTTCAATGCATGAATGATCAATTCAAACTCAATATCATGTGTCACATAATTCTTCTCATGGTCTTTCAGTTTTCTTGGTTCACAGCATACCACATGTCCCTCCTTCATCACGACTTCCCTTAATCCTCTCTTACAAGCATTTTTACACACTAAGACCTCTTTATCTCGATCCGCAATCTCTGGAACTGGAGTATTTGTAACCAACTAATTAAACTACTCAAAACTAGCTACACATTCCTCTGTCTATTCAAATGTCTTTCCTTTCCTATGAAAATATGTAATAGGATAAGAAATCCATGAGAATTTCTGGATGAACCTCCTCTAATATCATGCTAACCCCATGAATGATCAAGCCTCATCCACATTCCTAGGATATTCCAATTCCATGATAGCTATGATCTTTTCCAGGTCCACTGCTATGCTTTCCATGGAAAAAAAATGTCGCAAGTAATGTATCTTTATCTGAAAGAAACTGCACTTACTAATCTTGCATAAAATTGATGCTCTCATAGAAATATTAATAGTGTTGTTATATTTTTTACACGCTCTTCCTCATTTTTAGAATATATTAATATATCATTAATGAATATAATGACAAACTTGTATAGTTAAGGATGCAACACATGATTCATCAAACACATTAAAGTAGCTGGAGCATTAGTCAAACCAGAAGGAACCAGAAAAAAACTCATAATTCCCATACATAGTCTGAAAAGAAGTATTGTATATGTCCTCATCCTCTATGTGTACCTGCTGATATCCTAATGTAAAATCAATATTCGTGAACATTTTTTCTCCCTTCAACTAATCAAATAAATCATCAATCCTTAGCAACATATACTTTTTCTTAATTGTCACCTTGTTCAACTTCTTGTAATCAATACACAACTTTAGAGTACCATCTTTCTTCTTCACAAATAACATCGGTGCACCCCAAGGTGATACGCTTGGCCTAATGTATCCCTTGTCAAGCATTTCGTTCAAGTGCAACTTCAATTCCACTATATATGGAGTTCTCATCTTGTAAGGTTCCATTGATGTTGGTTTTGCCCTTAATGGAAAATCAGTAGAAAATACCACTTCCATGAGAGGAAAAAAAATTGAAATCTATGTTGGGAATACATATTGAAACTACTGTAAAACCAGATACCTATTCAAGGCTTATCCATCCTCAACATCCTTACCCTTATCACTGGAAACATGCAATGAAAATAATACATGCCCTTTCTTGAACTACAATTTTCCTATGTATTCGTAACTATATGGACTAATGTAGGCTTCTTCTTACACTGCAATGTTCTCTTCTCTCCGTCATCATCGAAGCAACCAATATCCATGTCATAATAATCCACCTTAGTCCTATGAAGATACAACCAATCCATACCCAAAAGCATGGGGTATGATCCTAACAGAAGCATAATCAGATAGGCATACCATTCAACTCAAATGCACAATCTCTTAACAAATGATGAACCATTTTCTTAGTACCTATATCCAACTGCACCAACCAAGATTTTGCATGCAGTTCTTTATCCACAAGGTTAGAATTAACATAACTATAATTAGATCTAGGGTTAATAAAAATAGAAACAACATGATCACATAGCTTACCTTCCATCTCAATGATGGATTTTGGGTGATTTGTCTACCTGTTATCAAACACCACATAGAACCGAGGAATTCTCTCTCCAACATCCCCAACTCTATGTGCTTCTTAAACACTGTATATATGAGGAATACCATCGTTATATGATGGGAAGTAGCTGTTGACATCATCCTTGCCACATATGAAACATTGAAAGTATCTCCTACCATCACCTTTATTATGATGCTCTACTAGTTGCGACCCATGTCCCCTCTCTATTGTATTAAAATTCTTGCAAGGAGCAACATTATTTTTTTCACCTACATCCTAAGGTATTTTTCACCTCGGTGAACATTTAACTTTAGTGTTATCATTCCATTTTCAACCCTACTTATATTCATTCTTCCACTTCGATTGGTCATAACATTTTTTCAACTTTCCAATGACTTCTTCCAAAAACCGAGGCTCATCATACACTAATTGGTCCTCAAATGCTAATGGAAATCCACTGAAAAATATTTGAACTTTTGTCATCTCATCCTTAAGATATGGAACATACCTTAAAAACTACAAGAACTTAGCCATGTAATTCTCATCTTCCATCAATCCCATATTTAGCTCATAGATATCATTGGCATTATTAACGTAGTACCTCTCTAACAAGTACTTCTTCCCAAAGAGTCTCTTAAATTAATTCCAACTCAACTCCTTTGTCCTAATTTCACTAACACACTTCACATCTTCCCACTATATGTTTTCTTTCCCTTTGATGCTTAAAATAGTTATCTCGGCCTTCAAGTTTCTTTAACTCTCCATACAATGTAGGTGCTCTCGCTTTGTCGAAATCATATAAAAAATATCCCCTATCACTCCTCCTATAAGGATGATATAGATCATTACCATGATACTTTTCTAAAGTAGAAATGAAGTAGAAACCATGTCAACTTCCTCTTCTATCAGGTATATGCAAGAATCTAACATCTTTGATCATGTCATCCCTATTTTACTTGTGCTCATCATGAGACCTGTGAAAATATTCCCCATTAGTTTTGTCCTCCTACCAATAATTAATTTTTGGTTGTCCATGTCTCTACCAGTATGATAAACTCTGAAGGATAACAACATTGACCTCTCATTTTCGTTATCAAGCCTTTCATCTGAATGAACGATCCTACCATTATCTTCTTTGCAAGCTCTGATCCATGCCTTTAAACTTCTCACATTATCTGTAATGTACGGAGATTAATCCTCTCTTGGTTGCTCATTTAATATATTAGGGGACTCTCGTGAAGTGTAATCCACCATTTTTCTATTCATATTTTATCCAATTCTTCAAGAAAACATACCATGTCATATAAACGAAATACAAATATAATCAGCATACCCTAGTGAAATTCAGTGCAGGCTATCTTGTCTTCAAAATTAGTCTAGATTAGCATGATACACGTACATACATAATCATATCAATATAATGACATAATTCATGGTAACACTAACTGCAGACAATTACCTCATGCACGAAAAACATTACCATGACAATGCACACATAACAACCATATAAACAATTACAAGCATGCATGACAAACACACTCTTCCCATTCAATCCAAGTATTTGAACCATGCTCTAATAACACTCCCACAATTACTCAATTTCACTGGCTTATTAAGCTAAATGTGAGGGGAAGAGCTCTTTTGATATGACCCAACCTCGTGCGTCCCATTAAGGAAGTAGGTTTGACTACTACTATCAAACTAACCTTTAACAACATCCTCGAGGGACCATGAGAAACTCAGGAGCTAAGAAACCATCCTAAGTAGCCAAATCGAGAGATGGACTCCTCCTTCTTTCTCTTCAGCCCTCAACCACACCCAAAAAATGGCATTCATTTTGTTGGAAGCCTCTAACCATATGCACAAGCATGCATCCATGTGATTGCAACCCAAACTTTCTAGTTAGGAGCATGCAGACCCAAATTCTGAGCCTAAATTCCCAGTCAGCCCCCAGAACAATGCCCAAAACATATTGTAACTTATTAGATACATAAATGACATAAAAACAAGTCTAAAAATTCAAACTGAAGTCATAGACTTGACCTCACTAGGCCTAACCATCAAATTCATTTCACCAATGATATCAAGAGCATGTAATGTACAAGTCATGGATGCATATATGAACATAGGTGTCTAATAATTATCTTAGAATTATTAAGGAGTCATAATTCCCACTCATATTAGCTGCAATAAATTTTTTATGTCATGCATTCATTAAATAATCAAAACATGTCAAGAGCGATAACAAGAACCTATTATGAAACCCTCATTATAACAAACATATAACTAGAATATTAACCATGATATAACAACCATAGAAAACGCATACTAACAAGTACAAATACTCATGATATACGAGGGTAAAAAGCTCTTATTAACATATGAAAAATGCAACCAAGTCAGGGACTTCCACCTACCACTGAACCATAGATTGGGCTAAACCAAATATTTATTTCAGCGAGTCCCCCCCATTCCATATTTGAAGCATGAATGTGGGACTGAAGATAAAATCGAAGAAGGCTTCCTAGATTTTGAACCATCGCCACCCTCAGGATTTACCGTAATCCCACCAAAACTGGTCCAGGGATCACTAGGCCCAAAATAATAACACATATAACTATGGATTTCTAGAGAATAAACAACCTCCACCCTCAAAATTTACTACAATCCTGCCAAAACTGGTCAAGGTATTAGGCCCACAACAAGATTGGATTCCTTAGAATTTATTCACCAATACCTTGAGGAATTTTTCCGTCTCCACCTTTAGACTTCACCGCAACCCCCCCAAAAATGCTCATTCATTTTGTGCCATTGCAAGAGCAACTCGAGCTCTGCAACTGTTCACTCATAGTGTTTTCTCCATCTTTTGCTATGCCTTGAAGATAGGTAAGGGTATTTCTATTTAAAACTTGTTTTCTCTCCGCTATGAAATATGATTTTTGGGTTAAAACAATTATTTGCATCCCTTCCACAGTATTGTTGTTTAAAAAATTTTCTCTCTACGTTACGGAATATGATTGATGGGTTAGCACAATTATTTGCATCCCTTCCATAGTTTTGTTGTTTAAAACTTGTTCTCTCTCCATTGCGAAATATGATATTTGGGTTAACATCATTCTTTTCACCCCTTCCACAATATTGTGAGTTTGGCATAGGGTTTTAAATTTAGGTTCATTGCTTTAGGTGATCATGGGGTTTTACACCTTCGGTACTCCAGGCTTAATTTCAGTTGAGGAGATCAGCTGTCCATCAATGGCGTGGCCAAGAATGGTAAAATTGAACCGGGATTTTCATTGTCACCACCCTAGTTATTGATTTTCATCACATTTTTTTATCCATAACCTTCTTCTCATAGTTTGATTGATGGTTTTCTAGCTCAGGTCTTCAAAATTGAACCTTGTTACAACTGCAAGGTACACCTTTCTATTATGATTCCAAGTTTATAGTTAATCTCTAGTTTATTTCTCAATTGGTAACCCCGGGTATTCTAACCTCTTGTGTTTGCCTTACAGGTAACTTTGAGACACCAATTTTCACCAATAAGAATGTTTTTAATTTGCAGCCTACCACGGATAACAACCATTTGACTCTTTTCTCTTCCAAGTGCTTCTGGAAACTAGCGAGGGGTGTTGGATGTTTCATATTCCAGTGCTAAATAAGACTATTGTCTATACTTAGGGGTTTAAAAATGTAATATTTTTTATATTTATTTTCATGAAGCCACTAAGGCTCTTCCACCGTGAATGTTAGTTTGGCCCTTGTTGGGCATAAGGTCAATCCTAACAGTTGATATATCTTGTTGTGTGAGTTAATTCTCTTTTTTTGGATATTGTCTAGTTAAGGCCGTGAGACATCGTACTATTTGTATTTATTTAAAATTATGATAATAGAGTTTTTCTCAAGCTATATTTCGTTTATCTTAGAGCTGGACAAGTTTGTAAAGTAAATGAATACTTTTATATTTATTTTTCCAGATTTTGGGTTTTGCCAATGAAGTCTCTTTGTTAATAAAATGCATGCAATTGTTCGCTTCTATTGTTATTTGAAATTCCATTCAAGATTCTTCCCTTTAGTTTTTCATTTTATTCACATGTGGTTTAATTTTAAATTTTTAGCTAGCTTGTACATGGATTGGTTCTTTTTCTATTTGTAATACATTTAGTTTACTTATCTAGGTTTACTATAGTCACCTAGGCAATGCGCTCTCACTCGGAATTTCTCTCTTTTCAATGTAATAGATTAGTTTATATATATACAAGACATTGCACATAACATTACCTATTTCTGAGGGTTTTATGTGTTTATATGTTTGCCATTTCATTGGTATGTTATCTACTATGAATATTGTTAACTATGTTACTATAGAATAATAGACATGATCCTTATTTGTTTATTTATGTTTTCTTTTATACACAACACAATATTGACTATTTTAGAGTTCAATTTCTCTTTAAGAATATTATCCCTTAAATTTATTGTACTATAGATGACCAAACCATCATTCAAAACGGGTTTTAATTCTTCAATCCCATAGTCAGTGTTTTCGTTTTCCTGTATCTTTATAAGACAGACTCTTTAATCTAGGGTTTCTCTCCCTGGATGGACTAACTATCCCTTCCATTCTTCAGCCTTAGATATTCTAGTGAATTTCGTAGTTTCCTACAGATTCAAACCTGCAATTCCTTACTGTCATAAATGTTATCCATAGTTTCTTAGAATTTCTCTACACATGTAATCATTTTTGTTTCATTTTATAATCAACTTAGGGCATTCTATGAAACGTACAACCATATTGTAATTAATTTAAACACATCTCTCTTCCATATTCAATCCTTTTAGTAGTTCTATAGAAAAAAATACAGTTCCTAATCTACTGCAATCAATATTTACAGTTTAGAGAGATAAACATTATTTTTAATAAAATAATGTTAAACGTTTTATTTTCTCCCTTTTCTAGGTTATAATATTTATCTTAGTTAATAAAAGCTAATGGTAACCTCCCAACCATGAGAGAGGAAATTACATCCTCTGCCCCTCGGGTGTTCCTCACCAGAGTAGGATTGATTACCATTGTTATTGGAGTAGACCTCACGACTTTGGTCCTGTCTTTTCTCCAGTGTCAGGTTGTAGAGTTCCACCGGTTCTGACCAACTCTAGACCACTCTCAACATATATCCCTCTGGCTATCCCTTCTCATTTCGAAAAACCCATTTTCTTCTCTCAGATTTTCCTTTTATCCTTAGAGGAAAAGGTAACTGTTTATAACTGATTTAGTCTAAATACTAGGGAACCTTGGAAATTTTTACCATAAGTTTATGGAAACCACACCATAAAGAATTATTTATTCGAAAGAAAATAAATCATTTTCCTTACTTGATTAACTTGTTAATCCGGGTGTTACATGTATCAATTTAATATTTATTCAATTAAAAAAACTACATGTAGTGAATCACATTGGGCAATGAATTATTTCAAGGTAGCACTAGTAATAATTCAAATGGAAATCATTATAATCAATATGAATCTCTCAAACACTATTAAAATGTTTAATGCATGAATAAAATTACGTAATAAATGTGATAAGTGAAAGTATTCTCTTTTACAATTCATAAATTTGAGGTTTTGTTTTTTCAAATTCCATGACTGTTAAGAGATAATCCAACAATTAATATCATCTAATTTATTTAAATTAACAATATACAAAGATCTAATTCTCTCATGGGTGATGAATAACCTAAAGATACCATCCAATTGACTCATTTCTATAATATAAATATAGATCCTCATAGGGACCTATCCATATCCAAGGTAATTTTTTAAGCAAGCAACATAGTAAAGCGAATTGCATGTAGACGAATTTCTACCAGAGATGTTGTCACTTTCCTTAAGCACATCAAGTTCCCACAACACTTTCTCTATGTCATGAACTGGTTATTCTGTCATTCCGCAATTGAAATATTAGTGAACCAGCACATGCATAAGGGTTATGTTTTGTGTATCAAGAGCCATGGTGTAGGTAGGCACAATCCACCTGAACCTCCTCAGGTGGTCATTAATTTTTTAGGTTTTATATTTTGATTCAATGAAATATATCTTCCTAACTTGCATGAAAGTGAGTTCATAACCAGATGGTATCTGAGAAATTTATTCAAACCCTCATAATGAAACCAAAAGCTATTTTTTTTTTCAAAGAGAATACAAACCAATGTGCATTTCATATGATCTAGGAACAAATGTATGACTGTTTATGTAACAACACTTGGTTGATTTCCCATGTAAATAAAAATAATAGCCAAGGTCATAGGACACGTATTCTAAGCTGAGTGTTGGGAAAAACATAACTGATGGGGATCATTGGTGATTAATATATGCCTATGGAAATAGGAAAATCCATTGGCAAAGGAAAGAAAGGAAGCGAAAGGGAACAACAATATCATAAACTACAAGGGGATTTCCTGTAGGTATCAAGTTTCATGTATGATTTCATTTCTATTATTGGCATGCATGGTATATGAATGTGGCTACTTGGTTATGATTTATCATTGGCATGGAGTATTTCCTAGATTAAAAGTGGGTTTTCCTAACCTTCCCATTCCCTCTAAATGCTATAGACCCCTAGAACAACATGGGTTGGGTTACTAGTCATGTAGAGAGGTTGGAAAAATGCTCTGGACCCTTGGAAGGTTGTAGGTTTAACTATTAGTTCTTGGAGAAATGGTTGGGAAAAACCCTTTGGATCCCTAAACAACTTGGGTAGAGATTGATCTAGTTGGTGTTAGTAATGTCGGACTTTGAGGTGGAATCACTAGTACAACATTAAGGTGGATTGGCCTTTGGAAGCCATAGTTCAGATTTGTTTGGTTTATTCCATGAGATCGTACATTCATGCTTGGAATATGGCGCGAGAGTGATTGGCTAAAAGAGATATTTTGTTCAGCTCAATCTATGATCGAGTGGTACGTGCAAGTACTTGACTTGGTTGGATTTTACATATGTTAATATATCTCTTCCCTCTTGTATTTTCATGAGTAATTTTAATTTTTTATTATGTGGATTTGATGGCTTTTCTATCATGGTGCATATTTTTTTCATTTTCTAGTTATATGTTCGTAATATGATGGCTATGGCTCTTCATGTGTTTTTAGTTTTTGAATATGGTTAAAGAATACATGGGCTAATAGATGTTATTGTAACTATTATGAGAGAAAATTATGCCTTATTGATGATTCTCGGATAAGTATCACACCCCTATGTTTAAATATGCATTGATGACCTATAGATTACATGTTCGCTATATGTTTTACGAAATGTTTGTCATCGTTAGGCTTGGTTAGTTAAAGTAATTGATTAAGTTTTGTATGAATGGATTTGTATTGATGTAATTTATCATTTTTTAATGTATCCCTAAGTTCTTGGCAATGGTCTAGACAGTGACCTTAAATTAAGTCTCAAAATATAGGACCGTGTTCTTTGAAATACACATTTTAAGTTGTAACCTCATATATGCAAGCTTGCGGATGTGGTTGGAGGCTTACAAATACATGGAGGGATTGCATTGGGAGTGTTTGGGGACCTAGGTCATAGAACAGGGTGTCCATCTCAATTTTTGGCCACCTAGGGTGGTTATTGAGCCTTTGAGTGACTTGTAACCCCTATAGAATGTTATGGGTTTTCATGTCTTGCACAGTCGACCCCACTTCCTTAATGGTGTTGGAAATACTGAGAGGGGGGTGAATCAATATTTATTTTCAATTTTTATTATAGCTATTTAGATTCTACACAAAAATAGAGAAATTAATAATTTATTATATAAGGAAGGATAATGATCCTTTTACAAATGAATGAGTACAATAATGTTTAAGGGCACCAACCCTTCAACCTTCCAGGATCCAACTTGCTGCCAAGCACCAACTTGGACTTTAGTGAGGCTCCAACCTCTAGAGCTATGACCCTATCCTTTTCAAGGCTCCAGCCTTGTGTTAAGAGGCACCAATCCCTGGGAAACCAATCCTTCAGTCTTCTTTTGATATAAAAAAAATGTGATGTACTTATTTGATTGTCTTCAAAAAGATTATCCATTGTTCAAATGTTCAGATGCTTAATCAGCTCCAAAAATAACTTGTGCTTGTCTTCACTATACTTTGTACTTGTCTTCTTATGCTTGAATTTTCCTTGAATTCACTTGAGCTTGACTTTTAATAGCTCCACCACTAGACTTCATTGTTGATATGATGCAATTATAATTTGAATCTGGAAGTCTAAGCTAGGTAGAAGTCACAATCCGATTAGCATTCTCATAGGCATAGTCTAAGGTACTGAAATACTACAGGATCACTGAGTTAAGTCAAAAACCAGCCTTACTGTTATCTTAGTCACAGTTCTGAAATGTCACAGATCCTCCACAATCTGAAGTTTATTGTAGTAAGACTACACCAATTGATGACCATAGAGATTGTGGTTCTAAAATCTTAATCATGGGTCCGAAATATTACAGATCCACCACAGTCTGAATTTTATTGCAGTAATACTACACCAATTGATGACCACATAGATTGTGGTTCTTAAATTTTAATCATAGGTCTAGATTATTATAGATCCACCATAGTCCAAAGTTTATTGCAGTAAGACTACACCAATTGATGACCACAGAGACTGCGGTTCTGAAATGATTACTACAGGTATGAAATTTATCAGGGCTATAACAATAGAGAGGTCAAGGTTATAGGTCGGCAGGTTTTAGTAGGGCTATTCCAATACAGAGATACATTTTCGCAGATTATTCATCCTGGTTTCACGTTCTCATAGTGATTGTATTTATGCCCAAACAGATTTTAGTATAGCTCTTTTTATTGATGTTTATGCTCCCTTTTTTTCTAATTTCACGAGTTGTGTACCTAGCTGAGCTGAGTTGAATTGAAGCTTTGAGTTCCTATATATATGCATTTTACTTTTAGGTGAAGGGACGTGACCTATGGAAGTAGTCTGACATAAGAGACAAGGTGTGGGTCGGCTAGATGAATAAATATATATTTCTTAACTTAAAAAATCAATTTCTCACTAAGCACCAGGAGTTTGGGGGCGCATGAATACTCATTCGAAAGAGAAAAAATTCCTCTTTTAGATGCTATAAGGATCATTGTGAAAGAATGTCTCTAAGAAGATAAAAAATATTTTTTATTTTGAATGTGCTTGAAATATTTAATGCAAAAGATGATTTGGACAACAGGGGTTTTTGATAGGGGTCATCATGAAACTAGTGTGGTGATAGTGTACCCTTCATTCAAATAGCTCATCAAGTATATTTCATCAATGAAAATTATTGACCAACACTCTCCCCCTTTTCCATTGATGGAAATATTGCAACACTTTCCCCCCTTTTGACATTAATGGAAAATGTGGTGCTCACGTGCTTCCTCTATCAAATTAATCCCCCTGTCATGTTGCTTCTTCTTTTGTTTATATGTTCTTTTAATGTGATGCAAGAGCAATGACCCCCATATTTTGGCGAAGATATTCAAATGCTTCTCACGGAAGGGGTTTCGTAAAGGTATCTACAATTTTATCCTTTGTATTAACATATTCCAAATTGATATTATGTTGAGCAACTTTTTCACGGAGAAAATGGTATTTGATAGGAATATGTTTGGTCTTTGAGTGCATCACTAAATTCTTTGAAAGACTGATGGTGCTAGTGTTGTCACAAAAAATAGTGATTGGTTTCTTAGTTTCTATGTTTAGATCCTTAAAAGCTTCCTTCATCCATAATATTTTTGTACAACAATTGATAGCAACGATATATTTGGCTTCATATGTAGAAAGAGATATGGATGATTTCTTTTTGCTGAGCCAAGATACAAGACAATCTCCCATAAATAATGCATTTCCACTGGCACTCTTTCTATCATCCACGCTTCCGAACCAATTAGCATCAAAGTAAGTTGTCACAATAAGAGTTGAACTCTTAGCATACCAAAGACCCTGTTGGGGTTCCCATGTTTTGGCCAGATTGGCAAGACCAAAAGATGAGACAACATCAGAACCACTTTTGGGCCCTAGGATCTAGCCCTCCTGGACCCGGAGAGGGATCTCTCCAAATAGAGCTAAGAATGATATATCTATGAAGCTCGAAATGAGATGTTAGGCTAGTTATGAAGCACAAGGGGGGTTTTAAATGGTTTGGTTGAAGGGTTGCTGGGTTGGTCACGAGATCATGGACTGAGAAAGCAGTGGGAGAAAAGGAACAAGGCAGCAGGACATTTCAGCAAAGGGGATAGACCTAGACAGTGCCATCCATTGGGCTATGGAGTCATGAAAGGAAATTACTTGCAACCACTAGCCAAGGCTTCCAAAGGGCAAGTCATCTAATACCAAAGGATCTTTAGATTAGATGGTGGGATGGAACATTAAGGAGAGAAAGTGGAAGAAGGAGAGGCAACCAAATTTCTGTCTATAGATCAGGTCAGAGGTTATTTAACTCCAGACCTGCTTGGACATACTCTAGGGCAGCTCTCAAAGGGACAAAGGGGCTGCTTATAGATCAGACCAGAGGTCATTTAACTCCAGGTTTGCTTTAGCAACTCCAAGGGGAAAACAGAGATACGATAAACAAAGGGATCTTAGAAAGGTCTATTTACAAAGGATCCAGGGATGGTAAGTAACGTCATCCCTGCAGCTCCAGAACTCAGCCTAAAAGCCCTCAAGAATACCTAGAACAAATTTTCCACCAATTTATACATCACCAAATAGAAGTCACATCTAATTTAAGTCGGGTTAAATCAATTGAAAACCATTCTCAGATAGCACATAAAGCGGAAAACATAAAGGTAGGGAGAGCAGGAAACATAGGGCACCTAACAAGGGTGAATCCTATGTTATACTTCATGCTCACTACACTTAAGAAATACTATGGAACAACATGAAAATACAAATGAGTGGAGAAAAATATCAAATTAATAGTACAGACTGTGATCCTGTGAAATGTGCTTGATTAATGATGCAAAACCAGTCATGTACAATGTAGCTCAATGGCTGTTACAGTCCAGACTTTCTCCTCCCAACCTATTACATACAACTACTCTGATACTCCCTCCCACGACTGTTCTAACAGTCAAAATGAATCCCTCTAACAGCAAATGCCCAACAACTGAACAACAACAACCTTTACATTATGTTCTCGGGGATTTTTTATAGGAGAAGAGAGAAAACAGAGGTAGATGAACATTGAATTAATCTCATTAAGACAGAATCGACGGAGGTGTCCACGCCCATGCTGCTTAATGGCTGCCTGCAACGCTGTGAGTACTCTAAGACTGGTTCGGAGATCTCTGTCAGGTCAGATTTTGACCTTTGGTGTTTCGTGAAGTCCTTCTGGCTGTTTGGACTCTGTACTAGCCTTTCTGAATGAATGAACTGGGTGACAAGTCTGCAAGGCTCTCCATACCTCATAACTGCTGCCCGACTGTCTGAAATGAGCTTCAGTCAGTGTATTTAATTGTCTCAGGGCTCGAGAAGGCATGGAGGACGCTGTGGGAAGGTGTACCTCTGGAGGAAAATTTCCTGCTGTTAGGTAGCGCAGTTATGGCGTTGCTGGTGCGCTCATTAGTCTTCAAACAGTGTCTTTCTTTTGAATTCAGGATTAAATTGTTAATCTTCAATTACCGGCTCAAATCCCTTATAACCTGCCTCTGTTGACTCGCTTGGTCGCTGAATTAGCCTTTATGTGTCCTCGGCATAATGAAATAAACTCGTCACAGAGCACGGGCAGTGGTGGTGGAGGAAATGCTGCGGAGGCGGTGAAGTGGTGGCGGGATAGTGGAGAACCAATGAAAAGCAGCGGAGGAATGGTCACATAGTGTAAAGATTCAACGGTCGACCTTAGGGAGAAATAAAAAGGAAATGGAAGAAAAACAATGAAGCGGAGGGGCAGACGTGGGACCCGATAGAGGCAGAGAGCGATTAGACCTGAACCGTCAGATCTGGAAAGGATGGACGGCTAGGATTCAATCAAGCAATCGCAATCGGGGGGGGACAGAAAAGACACACATTGAAACTTCCGATTGTGATTGGGTGGAAGAAGCGATGACCGTTGGATCATGTAGCAAACAAACGGACGAGATCAAATTGGGCAAAAGACAAAAAGACTTGCGATCGGAGGAAATGGGAAGTGTGATGACCGTCGGATCAGCAGAGGAATGGACGGCCTGGATTGAATCGGGAGATCACAATCGGGAGTCGGACGAAGCGGTTTTCGATTGCGATCGGAGAGGGGTTTGCGATTGAGCACTGACCGTTAGATCTGAAGGCCAGATCAACGGCTCACGTTAAATCAGAGGGAGGGCGCGATCGGGAGATCGGGAGTTGCGATGACCGTCGGATCTGTCGGAGGACGGACGGCTAGGATTAAATCGGGAGATCGCAATCAGAGCTTGGAGAAGAAGGCATGTGATTGAGTTTTTTCGATTGCGATGGAGCGATTAGCACAGGTCCGTTGGATCAGCGGGACAGATCGACGGTCAGGACATGATCGGAGGATCGCAATCGGAGCTCGAGCAAAAAGACTTGTGATTGATCGGAGGGCACACACGGAACGTTGCGATTGCGATTGGGCGGGGGGCTGCGATTAGTGCATAGCCGTCTGATCTTGTGATAGATCGACGGTGCACAACACATCGCAGGACTTAACGTGTTAAAACGATCGCATCGGGGTTTTTATGTTACAAAGGAGATACACCCACCCGACGGTTCCGATTGCGATGAGCGCTCGGGACTTAAGCGCTTGGTCCCAGCACCGGGGCACATGTGGGGAAGTGGTTTGAAAGGGGCTTAGGCCTATAATAAGGTCGGAAATGGGTTTTTTGCCCATTTAAATGGAATTTGAAGGTTGGAAAGAGAAATGATAGAGAGGAAAAGGGGAAAAGGCTAAACAAAGGGTAAGGGTAGGATTTTAAGGGAATTTTGGGGAAATTCAAAGGGTAAGAAGGGGAATAGAAGGGGAAGATAGGGGAACGAAGTAGAGGCTAGGTGGGGGTGAAATAAGAGGGAAAATGGGGCCTTTGGGCATTTCTTCATAGCAGAGAGGCTTTATAAAGGAAATCAGCAGAGGGGATACTATCAAAGGGCAAAGACACATGGAGGCTTCAAGGAGACTGTTTTTTCAGAGGAAATTCATTCCTTGAAGGCTCAAAAACAATTTAGCCCCCTATTTGCTTGTCAAAAATTTCATAGGGGGGCTAACAGACCCATATTAGCCATTCGTTTTAGATATCTAAGAATTCTCTTCACTACTACTAGATGGGATTTTTTAGGATTTGACTGAAATATTGCTACCATTCCTACTTCTTGCAAAATATCTGGTCTTGTAGCAGTTAAGTATAGGAGAGCTCCAATTATTGACCTATAAAGAGTCGCATCTATAAGAGGGGTATCATGATCTTTACTTAATTTAAAATCTGTGGTCATCCTCGTGCTCATAGGTGCACAATATTCCATCCCATATCTTTTGAGCATGTCTTTAAGATATTTTTCTTCAAATATAAACATGCCTGCAGAGACTTGAGATATTTGTAGCCCAAGAAAATAACATAGCTCACCAATCATTGACATTGTGAACATTTTGGACATATTTAGAGAAAATTCATGGCTCATCTTATCATCATTGCTAGCAAACATTAGATCATCAACGTATACAAGAGTGGTCAGAAGTTTTTCCTCGTCCATATTCATGTAGATATTGCTACCTGCTACTCCATTTTTGAAACCTTCTTGTTGCAGATAGTGATCCAACTTTTTGTACCATGCTCTGGGGGATTTTTTTAATCCATACAAGCCCTTTTTCAGTTTTCATACAAAGTATTTTCCTTCAGTAAGATAAAATCCTTCTAGTTGCTCCATATAAACTTCTTCCTCGAGATCTCCATTCATGAGTGCTGATTTTACATCCATTTGATAAACCTTGAATCCTTTTGAGCAAGAAAATTCTAGAAAAATTCTTATGGCTTCCAATCAAGCTACTGGTGCAAAGGTTTCTTCGAAGTCAATTCCTTCAATTTGCGAGTATCTTTTATAGACAAGTCTGGCTTTATTTCTGATGATTTGTCCATCCTCGTTCATTTTTTTTTTGAATACCCATTTTTTTCCAATTATATTAGTATCTTTTGGGTGAGGTACGAGCTACCAAGTCTCATTATTTTCGAATAGCAACATTTCTTCTTCCATGTCCTTTATCCAATAAGGATCTTTACTTGCTCGAGAAAAATTTACAAGTTCTATTAAATATAATAGAGCAACATCATCTTTTCTTGGAGTGTTTCTCATTCTTCTTCGAGTTTGAATTCCTTCATCTATATTCCTGATAAACTATTCTTCCGGATGATGTTTTTGAATAAATTTGATCTTAGAAGGAGTTTATGATTGTTCATTTTGAGGTTCTCCACCCTCCTCTTCTTTTTCAGGTTCTTATTCTTCACATTCTTCAAGGAAAGGCTGAACTTCATGATCTTCAATTCTCTTTTCTGGAAGGCCTTCATCAATCTTCACATCAATGCTTTCCATTGTTCTCCGTAGATTATTTTTGTAACATTTGTAAGCTTTAATTCTTGTGGAGTATCCAAGAAATATTCCTTCGTCAACCCTAGAATAAAATTTTCCTCATGAGTCATCATTTATTTTTATGAAGCATTTGCTTCCAAAAACCCTGAAATATTTTACTAAAGAAAGCCTTCCTTTCCATAATTCATAAGTAGTTTTTTCATTATTTGGTCTTAGTTGAGTTTGATTTAATGTATAAACTAATGTCACAACTACTTCTCTCCAAAATTTTGGTTGCAAATCAGCCGCTAGTAGCATTGTCCTTGCCATTTCTTGAATAGTTTGGTTCCTTCTTTCAACAACTCCATTTTGGTTAGGAGTTCTAGTAGTAGATATTTCTCTTTCGATTCCATGCTCTTTATAGAATTCATAAAATTATATTCAGCTGAATTCTCCTCCTCTATCTGTTCTAAGACATTTAATCTTAGAGTCTTTCTCATTTTCAATGAGAGCTTTAAGGTTGTTAAAACATTCAAATGCTTCGGATTTATATTTTATGAAATATATCCACATAATTCTAGTATAGTCATCAACAAATAGAGAAAAATACCTTTCACCTTGAAGAGATAGAGTTCTAGCTGACCCACATAAATCTGCATGAATGATTTCCAGAGGTTTTGATGTTGAGAACTCCTTAGTTTTGTGGTTAGTTCTAGTTTTCTTTCCATGTTGGCATGGGCCACATACAACTTGATTTGGCTTTCACAATTTTGGAATGTCCCCTACTGCATAAATTTTGATGATGTGGACCATTTTATCAAAAACTTGTATGCCCCAATCGCTTGTGCCATAACCAAATTTGATCTGTTTGACTTATGTAACATTTATCTCCTTGGATTTTATTGAGAATGTAAAAATTATTTGGTGTTCTTACTCCTTTTGCCACAATTTCTCCTAAGGATGAGTCTCTTATTTCACAATTTTTAGTACTGAAGACAACATTATGTCCTTGGTCACAAATTTGGCTAACACTTAAGAGATTGTGTTTGAGCCCTTCTACCAACAAGGTATTCCGAGCCTTTCCTTGTCCATTGACAAGGGTAGTGATTCCTTTTCCAGTGATTTTAGAAGATCCACTTCCAAACGATACATTTCCATTTTTCTTGTTCAATGAGATAAAATTCGTTTGGTCACCTGTCATATGTCTTGAGCATCCACTATCCATGAAACAATTATTTTCTTCACTATGAGCACATAGAGCTAGGCCACATTTATCAGTTTTGAGATTTACGATTTTAGCTTCCTCCCATTTAAGAGGGAAATTTTGTTCATTATGATCATAATTATTACATAATGAGCAAGAAAGATAAAACTTAGCCAAAGGATCAAAGGAATTGTAAGTTTTTATTTTTCCTTGCTCTTTAGGACCACATAGTTTGTTTGTTTGATCTTTCAATCTTGGTGTTTCATTCTTATGAGCCTTGCAATGCTTACATTGATGCCCAAATTTCTACAATAGTAACAATACCCAAGAAAAATAGTTTGGTACATGTTTTAATAGCCATAGCTTGAACCAACATTCTTCCTTGGAGTTTCTATTTTCTTAATTCTTGGTTTTGAGATGGGGCTTTGTTATTGACGAGATTACTTTTCTTCTTTTGGATGGCAAGAGAGTATGTCAGCATAAATCCTTACATTATTATTTGTGCTTGATGATTCTCCTTTGAAACTAATTCCAGATTTTTCATCTTGAGTTTTTTGAGTATTAAGAATGTTATCAAGTGCTAGAGAGCTTTGCCAACTTCTTTTGACATGCTCCAATTCCTTTCTTGGAGATATTATTTCAGCTTCACATCTTTCACATATATCATCCTTATCTTTTAGCTTATTGTTCAAGAAGTCTTCCCTTCTTTTTTCTTCCTCTTTTTCTATTTTGAGAGAAATTATCTTCTTTCGTAAATTCTCATTTTCTTCAGTGGCACTCATTAGTAATATATTCATGCTTCCTTCATCTTCGAGTTTTGAATCATTGTAATTTCTAAATACCATGAATAATGTTTCTTTTCTTCCAACATAGTTACTTTCCTCATCTGATTCATCGTCACTTTCTTTGTGACGGCACATATTTATAGTTACTTTATTTTTTATGAATACAAATTAATCTTCATCAGACTCATCTCATTTGGATAGGAATTTCTTCTTACTAAACCATTTTTTTTTACATCATCCTTTTAGAGTCCTCTTCATCATCACTATCATGTCTATGAGGACATTTTGCAGGGTAATGACCTATTCTTCCACATTTTAAATAAATAAAAGGGTACTTACCTTTTAGCTTAGACCCCTTCTTAAGTCTTTATACAAATTGAGCTAATTCAGTTTCAATATCAAATTCATCGCTGCTGCAAGTCCATCCTTTTCCTTTTTTTTGTTGATTTTGAGGCTTTTAATGTTGCTTCTTTGAAATTTGGACTTCCTTTCCTCATCTCATAGGAAATGAGAATTCCATGAATTTCATCCATATTGATTGTATCTAGGTCCTTCATTTATTCTATGGCACTTACTTTGGAGTCAAATCTGTCAGGAAGCGATCTCGAGATTTTTTGAACAATAGTGCTTTCTTTAATATTTTCTCCTAGCCCTTTAAGATAGTTAACCACTTCATCTACTTGAGGAAGTGTGACTAAATATCTTCTTCATCATCCATTTTCAGCTCTCAAATTGTCTTCTATAGGTTCGAAGTTTTTCCTTCTCAACTTTGGAGTCCCCATCATACAGGGAAACCGTCTTATCCCATACTTATTTGGTTGAGTCACAATTCATGACTTTCATGAATTCGGAATTGGTAATTCCACTAGAGATGGAATTTAAAGCTTTGGCATTAGAAATGTAGCCTTCTCTTTCATCTGGATCAGTTGGAAGATCGGAGGGAGATTTGTACCCATCCAAAACAGTGTGCCATACTTCAGGACCAAGAGACATTAGATAGTAGGACATCCTCCTTTTCCAAAAACCAAATTTTTTTCCATCAACGATAGGTAGCTTCCCTGTTGCTTCTATGTTCTTCATTGTGCCTACGAATCCTTCTTCTAGCTATTAGGCTAATAATGAGTAAGTTGGCTCTGATACCAATTATTGGAAATACTGAGAGGGGGGTGAATCAATATTTCTTTTCAATTGTTATTATAAATAGTTAGATTCTACACAAAAATAGAGAAATGAATATTTTATTATAGAAGGAAGGATAATGATGCTTTTACAAATGAATGAGTACAATAATGTTTAAGAGCACCAACCCTTCAACCTTCTAGGCTTGAACCTGTTGCAAAGCACCAACTTGGACTTTAGTGAGGCTCCAACCTGTAGGGCTATGACCTTATCCTTTTAAAGGCTCCAACCTTGTGTTTACAGGCACCAACCCACAGGAAACCAATCCTTCAGTATTATTTTGATAGAAAAAAATGTGATGTACTTATTTGAGTTTCTTCAAAAAGATATTTCATTGTTCAATTTTTCAGATGTTTAATGAGCTCCAAAAATAACTTGTGCTTGTCTTCACTATACTTTGTACTTGTATTCTTGTGCTTAACTTGTCCTTGACTTCACTTGAGATTGAATTTAAATAGCTCCACCACTAGACTTCATTGTTGATATGATGTAATTATAATTTGAATCTGGAAGTGTAAACTAGGTAGAAGTCACATTCCAATCAACATTCTCATAGGCACAGTCCCAGGTACTGAAATACTATAGGATGACTGAGTTAAGCCAAAAACCAGCCATACTTTTATCTTAGTCACATTTCCAAAATTTCAAAGATCCACCACAGTCTAAAGTTTATTGCAGTAATACTGCACCAATTGATGAGCACAGAGATGGTGGTTTTGAAATGTTAATCACATGTCCGAAATATTACAGATCCACCACAGTTCGAAGTTTATTGCAGTAAGACTGCACCAATTGATGACCACAGAGACTACGGTTCTGAAATGTTAATCACAGGTCCAAAATATTATAGATCCAACATAGTCCGAGGTTTACTGTAGTAAGGTTGCACCAATTAATGACCACAGAGACTGCGATTCTAAAATGATTGGATCAGATGAGAGACATGGTGATGAGTATTCCCTTCACATAAAAAACACATTGAGAAGTTTGAAATACAGATCAAAGTTTGTAAGGCGGATAATGACAAAATAATTTAGTCACAGGAGAGACTTTCTAGGGCACATGAAAAACAAGCATAGGTTAATACAATTATCCTCTACATTTTATCAGATTTACAGACATGGACCGCTTAGAATTAGTCATGTATGGGAGAAAAGGACTAATGGGTCATATGGTAGTAGGTCTCAGTGGAGATACATGTTTGACAATGATGCAACATTTAGATATGGTAAGTTCTTGGATACACCTGATATGAAGGGTAATAACTGTGGGTTCTATTAGAGTTCTTGTTTAGAGAGTCAATATCATCATCATTTCCACAATCAATATAGGAGGAGTGATAATTAGTACCTGCGATAGGAATTCACAAAAGAAAATCCTCCTACATTTTATGGAGAAATGAGGAGTTCAAGGGATTTAAAAGGTTGGTCACTTGGGATGAATAAGTTTTTATGATCACATGACCACTTAGAGTATATGAAGGCTAGGATAGATAGTTTGATTTTTACAGGAAAACTAGAGATTTGGTGGGAATATGTGAAGAATTTCAAAGGAATTTAGGGAGAGGAGTTGACTTGGAGATATTTTGAGAAAATTTTCAAGAAGAAATATTTATCTAAAATATACTATGATGATTGCGAAAAGGAGTTCTATGAGTTGAAGATGGGATCCATGAACAATGAGGAGTATACTAGTAGATTCTTAGATTTGGTTAGGTATGTGCCTTACCTTAAGGAGGAGAAAAAAAATATTCAGAGATTCATCAATGGGTTTTCGATATCATTCAAAGATTGGATTGAGTTTGATGAGCCTAGATCATTGGAGGAAGCCATCAGAAAGTTGAAGCAATATTAAAAGAAATCGAAGTGAAGAAGGAGTCTAAGCAGGATTGGAAATGTAATGAGAATAATAAGAGAAATTGGGATAAGAAGAGAGGTAAACTATAGGATATATATGAAAAGGAGAATGCGGCACTACAGAAGAAGTTAAATGCAGCTGAGAGAGGATAAAGAATTCAGTATGAGGAGATGAACAAGGGTGATGGCAGGAATCCTTTACAGTGTTGGACTTTTGGTGAGGATCATTACATGAGATATTTTCCATAGCATCAGGGTGCAAGACTGCAGATTTATAGTGCTCAGGATGTGTCGATAGTTGGGGATGTTAGACAAAGTATTCATTGTATTTTCACACCATTGGATAATAGTCAGTCTGATCATCAAACATATATTATTGAGATGGAAGGTAACCTTTGTGATCAATTTCTTTCTATTTTGATTGAACCTATATATAACTATAGTTATATCAATCCTAAACTGGTGGATAAGTGTGGTTTGAATAAACAAGTGCATGTAGATTCTTGGTTAATTCATTTGCATACAGGTACTTAGAAAAGGTTTCATCACTGGGTAAGAGCTTGTGTATTTGATTTGAATGGTATGTCAATATCAGCGCATCTAAATGTGCTTCCACTTGGATCATATAGTATGCTATTGGGTATGGATTGGTTGTACATTCACACGACTAAGGTGGATTTCTATGATAAGGATGTAGACGGCTTGGATGACAACGAAGTGAAGAGAATATTATAGGTTAAGAAGAATCCTACATCAGTGAGAATGGTTAGAGCTATGCAAGCCAAGTGTAGTAGCAATAAAGGATGTGTATTTTTTATAGTTCATATTTCTAGTAACAAAGGTAAGGATGTTGAGGTTTTTGAGGTCTTGGAGAGGTATCGAGTTTCGTAGAAGTTTCAAGATGTATTCTCCAAAAATATATCATAGTTACCACCTCATAGGGAAGTGGATTTTCCTATTGAGTTGATGTTGGGAGAAAAACAACCATCAAAGGAACCATACATTTTGAGAACTCTAGAGTTAGTGGAACTGAAGTTGCAATTGAATAAAATTCTTGACAAGCTATACTTTAGTCCAAGTATTTCTCCTTGGGGTGCACCAATATTGTTTGTGCAGAAGAAGGATGGTACTCTCAGGTTATTTATTAATTACAAGTAGTTGAACAAGGTGATGATTAAGAATAGGTACCCATTACCGAGGATAGATGGTTTATTTGATAAGTTGAAGGGAACATCAATGTTATAGAAGATTGATTTGAGATTAGAATACCATTAGGTACATATCAAAGAAGAGTACATATAAAAGACTAATTTCTAGAATAGCTATGAGAATTATGAGTTTGTTGTATTCATTTTGGTTTCATAGATGCTCCAACTACATCGATGTGTCTGATGAATAGTGTATTTTCTCCTTATCTAGACAAGTTTGTGTTTGTATTCATTAATGAAATATTGATTTATTCTAAGAATAAGGAAGAGCATGCAGAACATCTAGAAGTAGTGTTAACGTTGTTGAGAGAGAATTAATTGTATGCCAAACTTAGTAAATGCAATTTATTTCAGACTAAAATTCAATATTTGGTTCGTGTGGTTTATGTTGTGGCCCTATAATTTATAATATTGGAAAGAATAAATGATAGAGGACAACATCAAACCATTTTGGAAGCCAGGATTTAGCCTTCCTACACTGAGAGAGGGATCTCTCTATTTATGATTTAATTTTTCATTAATATTATAAATGTTGATGTTAGGCTAGTTACAATGATGGTGAGAATTGGTTGTTTTGATTTATTTTGTTGGTTGGATAAGCAATTTTGGAGAAGCTAATCCATTGGGCTATGGAGTGAAAAGGGCTGGTTTGTGGCATCAATTTTTCAAGAGCATGACAGGGCAAGCTAACTATGCTAATTGGATCTTGAGAGCAGTGTGAGTTATGAGGTGGAGGAAATAGTAGTTTTCATTAATGATTAAAGAGAATTTAATAATTCTTTAACAAGACTTCAGAAGAAAATATTTATATTGTAAATAGAGAAAAAATTAAGGTGGTCCAACAAAAAATCTTAAAATAAAATTTTTGTTTTACAATCAGATGAATATACACACAATAAGGAAAACAATGGAAATAGTTAACATAGATAGGAAATACATCACCATTTAACACAACTTGAGTATCTTATAGAACTGTCTTTATTATTGATATCCAACTTACAAATTATAGCGCTCCACTACAGTAGTTCTTACAATGCAGGGTCCAACAAGGTCCATGATCCGGGGTAAAATCTTGATACCCTTAACCAAGACCTTTTAATTCGGCTGATAAATAGAATTGCATTTACTTAAAGACGTTAAAGAAATTAAATGAACAACTGTAGCTGTAAATAAGAGGAACATAAATGAACAAGATCAGCAATCATAAGAACACGTCGTTTGATGACGGAGTTCGTCCAGGAGGGACTACATCTCCGGGCCTCGGTGTCAAGATGGTGTAGGCCGCTGCATTATGTGTTGTAAAAAGAGATGTACATGGATGTGCTTTCCTATGACATACAAGGAAAAATTGCCCTCACGCAGGAGTGGCTTGACTTCTTTAAGAGATGTTCCACTGCAGAACTCTCATACATAAAGAAAGACTCCTATCAGTATGACCATAGCTGACATGTAGCAAACAAGAGTATCCCGCCAATCCTGGCAAACAAGGGATCTCAAATACACATAGCAAATAAGAGCATCCCGCCAATGTGGCATAAAAGGGGCTCATACATGACACAAATCCATAGCTGAAAGTACATCAATAACAACACAAAGCAAGATCCCACGACTCATATATCAACCGGGATCTGCAAGACATAATGCATCTCAACGAGAAATAAAGAAAGAAGTACATGGAAATCACATCATATACCTCACGCTGCCATTTGCTGAAGGCTGAGCAGCTCTGCGGAAGAATCTGAAAGCACCATCAATCTTGTGGCGTCGAGAAAGTGGAAAACGACTGCTCACATGCAAAAATCTGACACCGGCATAGTCCACTTCCAAAAGTGGCTGGAAAATCAAAAACTCAGATGTAGAAACTGAGCACGCCATCAAACTCGTGGCGTCGAGTAGTGCTGAAACGACATATAATTTGTCCCATTTGGACAAAGTCGAAATTTCGCCCTCCTAGAAATTGAGCCTCAATCAGGGTTCCGCCTGCCTCTTTCTGGGCTCATGGTTCCACTTCACCTGCAGTAAAAAAATATTAAAACTCCTCGAACTGCGTGCGCGCGCTCTGCTCCTCCATGGCTTGGGCGCACTGTAAAATGAGAGTTTATATAAAAATTGGTGAAGGACTTTACAAAGTGAATCCGTTGGCTTGTTGGTAAAAAAGGTAATTTGTTGAAGAGAGGTCGGGGGGTCAAATCCCGCCCCTCTTAAAATGGCATGCGTTTTGTTTTAAAAACCCAACAAACAATTTAAATGGGGTCGGGCCCGCCTTGGGCGGCCCGCCCAACTAATTCCGCCTCCGTTTACACATATACGTTGGAATGTAATAACATATATGTAAATATTTGTTTTAACCAACATAACCATTATATGTTATATATAAATGGTGGATGGAACGTGTGACCGCATGCGTGGGGTCCGGCGGGGGTCATGGCCCGCCGGCCCAATTTAATATATATATTTTTAATATGCAATATGTGGATTTGCATGGGGTGGCGGGGTTGGTGGCCCGCCACCCTTAATATATATTTTTTTTTGTTTTATTGTTATTTAAAACAATATGGTTGTTTTTTGAACCTTCGAATTTTGACCGTAGGAGTCATTTTAACGGTCCCACAAATTCGCCCGGAATCTGGCCAGGTTGGTTGGAATCCGGTGGCCGGGTTTCAGAAAAATTGTTGCCTCCTTAGTCTGCCACATCATCAAGTCAACCTCTGAACTTTGACTGCTCCTAACTCCTTCATACGGACTCGGAATTGAGTGCCGTCTGCGCCGTTGGATTCAGAATTTCGAGATCTACAACTTCAACTTGGTTCGAAAGATTTTAGAACACTTTGATTTCTGAGCCTTGTACTTAAACCACTTGTACATGTACCTGATAATTCCACCTGGATCAGTCCAACCCTTGATACTGCCAATGCATGTAGTATTTAACTAAAAAATATGTCATTCCCTATATACTTCAGCAAATTTTCATTAATTAAAATTAAGAAAAAATTGGACAAGTGTGGCCATGCAAGGTCTGGACAAAATATCTCTTACAAAAAACTGCCTATGAAATTAATCTCGATAGTGGTTCGTGAATCCAAAAACTTCGGCAGCTCTTCGTGAATCCAAACGTAAGCTGAAAGTGGCTGAGGTGGTCATGAAGTGAAAAAAATGGGTGGCTCTGACATATAGCTCTACTTTTGGGCTGCTTTTGCTAGATCATTAAATATGATGCGGTGTTGGCACTTTTTGTCGATCGATGGCTGTGCTTCAATCTTGAGAGTGATGTGAGCTCTTTTCGTAATCCAAAGGCTAAATTCGCTAATATTTTGCTGATTTTTTTTTGTGAATTTGGAACCTATAGATTTTGGATAGAAAGAGCAAGATAAACCTTGCTCTCGGACTTGAATTTGGGTTATGATGGATGATTTGGCAACTGTTGATTTGGCACGGACTCATTGGACAACGAACCAACCAATTGAATGAGCAATGGGAATTTGGCGGGAGTGAGTGTGATTGGATGGAAGGGACAGGTGAGCAGGCGTGTGGCATGAAGGCACATGGCAACAGCTAGTCCAACAGTCGCCAGGCAAGGCGATTTGGTTTTGCAATGGAAACGTCTTTTGGAGGGGGGTCATGGTGGTGAACAATATTAGAGGTGGGGATGAGAGGTATTTTTGGAATGAAATTTCACAATTTAGGCAGTATTGGATAGCTCCAATTTCATACCCCCCTGTCTCCCCCCCCCCCCCCGCCCCACCCACCCATTGTTAAAGTTCAGAGGCTGAAGGGGGGCTGAAAGGAAATGAGGTTCGTCAGAGGTGGAGTGACACGTGGGGCGGTGAGCTCCATCGTTTGACATATTTGGAGGGGTTAATGGTCACCTTTTTTCCTTCTTAGATCTCTTTTTCTTGAATTTTTATTATTATTTGGTTTTATGATGCTATTATATGTGGTGATTAAGGCTAACATACTTTGAGTGCCAAATATGAGGTTGAGTGCAGAAAATCATGAATTATTAGCATTTTTATAAGGATTTTAGCATCAAGACGTGGAGGAGACAACAAGGAGAAATTATAGGAGGATTTTCCACCATCCTTAACTCTCAAAGGCAGCCAAAGGATCCCAAAGATTCTCTACAGCAATTCCAATTCCAAAGGAAGCCAAAGGATCCCCAAGGATTCTCTCCAGTAATTGGAGTTCAAGAGGCAGCCAAGCAACTCAAAGAGGAGTGCACTCAATATTTGTTTACTTGGAGTCAAGTGGAATCAATCACTATTTTATAGGGAGTTGTTGGTAGCTTCCTTGGAGAATAAATAGAGAAAAGCTAGAACTCAGAAGGTCAAAACTTTGTTGCAAGCTACTGACATTTTTATCATTTTACTCAATGATCAAACTTTAAAAATGTATGAGCCTATTCTTTTATGAAATGAGATGACTGATTTCATTTTACTAATTTAAGTTTTAGAGAGCTAGGCTCATGGGTTAGGGCCCAATCCATGTGACTCAGCCTCTTCGTTGTATTTGTTCTCTACTTTCTGTCATTTTATTAGTTTTGTTTCTGATAATTTCGTTTATGTTTCAAGTTGTTGATTAGTTTTTCATTCAGTGTGCTGCTGTAGGTTTCATTTTCCTGGGAGTAATATAATATAGGAGAAAAACCAAAAAATTTATGGATCAAGACCCCCTTCTCATCTCTGTCAATAGAGCTCGAGGAGGGCGAACCTTCCCACACACCCAAAAACTGATCTCTGTTCACTGTTTCTGAGATTAAAAGTAGAGTTGAATTACCATTTTTCAGTCTCCGTTTGCACTATATTTTTACACAAATTTTGGTTTCTTTGTGCATAAGTTAGCAGGTTGATTGCCATGAATTATTTCTAAAACCCATAACCATCTCTGTGGTGCCTCCTCACTTCATTCTCCATCTCTGTCTTCACAATCTGCACATTGTTGTTACGCCCTCCATTTCCGATTTTTCCCACTTATTGTCACTACCACACCCGCCTTTTATCCCTATAAACACTTAAACTATCCAACCTGCCTTACCCCTTTGTTCTTATTGGTCACGGTTGCCTTACCCTTTTTAATGCAAAATGATTAAAAACAATTGAAATTCGACCTCCGCCTTTCCTCATCAAAACTCCTGCTACCATACTTCGCAAATCAAAAATTACACTTCGTGACGTTTTCCCTTTTTCTTTTAAGACTTACCACTTCAATGCCGATTGCGATAACTACGCCACATCACACATCGCAAATCACATTTTTTCTTCGGTTCCCATTAACACTTATTGCTCCAAACCCTGATTGTGATAAAACTCCGTGCTCTGCCACATTGCAAATCATAAATCGCATTTCACAACATTTTCACTTTTGTTTTAAGACTTATCGCTCCCAACACCAATTGCGATATTGTCATCGTACTCCGCCACCGGTCCTACCGCCGCGTCACCCATCGCAAATTGCATTTCGCAACCTTTTCAATTTTCTTGTAAGTCTTACCGTTCCCGATGCCAATTGTGATATTCTCTATACTCCACCACATCACAAATTGCAAATCGCAATTTTTACCCCGTCTCAGTTCACACTTCGCAACTTCCATGCCGTCGCATTTCGCATTTATCTCCCACTCTCGAACATCACTTCCGCTACTCCTCTAAATTTGAAATATTGCGATTGTGATATCACATACCACATATCACACTTTTGTTCACCATCGTACTTTTCAAATCATTCCGCTCCAAAGAATTTTTGCATTATAATAAATTTTTAATAAGATTTAAACCCATATTTTCACTTCTAAGCCTTGTTTCAGGTGTTTATACCTCCGTTAGCACCTTTACCCCTTTCTTCTCAAAGCTACAAATCAACAATTTTTAAATTAGAATTAATTCATGGATAGCTTAGCTGCATGGATAAAATCGTTGTAGATAGAGCATAAGATAGGTAAGGTGTGTTTTTCCAATTGGCCAAGTTAAGTGTGGTTTAAATTAGTTTCCTTTCTGCAATTTAAATTGGGTTCCTTTCCGCCATTTCTTTTGAGAAATTTAGATTACTTTTTTTCTGCCATTCCTTCTGCAACTTAGTTTAGTTTCCTTTCTATCATTTCCTTTCAGAAATTTAGCTTAGTTTCCTTCCTGTCATTTCTTTTCAGCAATTTAGTTTAGTTTATTTTTCTCATTTCCTTTTTTCACATTAAATTAGTTTCATTTCCATCATTTCCTTTTTGCAAATTAAGTTTTTTTCCTTTCTATCATTTCCTTTATTCACATTAAATTAGTTTCATTTCCATTATTTCCTTTCTACAAATTAAGTTACTTTCTTTTCTGTCATTTCCTTCTAGAAATTTACTTTTCAGTTTTTATCATAGTTTAAAAAATAGCACCCTTTCATAAAGCAGAACAGGATGAGATGAAAAGAATGAATTTGCTATGTATCTAGCACTTTCACCTCCAAGTCTGTATGAACCTCGGGTTGATAAAGTAAAGTCATGCAGCCCCTGGGAGCTGCAGCGCTCTTGGTGCAATACCAGGGCTCACCACTTTTTGGCGTCTTTTCCAGGTAGGTGTCTAGTAGATGTTTTTATTTTGTTTTAGCATTAATTTCTACTTTCCTTTCCTTTCATGTCATTTCAGAAATATTGAAAAAATACAAAAAGATCTGATTTTCATGCCTCGTGGGAGTAGGAATACTTCAAGACAAATTTTACCTAAAACCCCCACATCACCTCCTAGCGACCTTTCACTCTTCTTCGATGGCAGTGAGACTAAACTTCCTATAGGAAGTAATATGAATACTCTAAGGATCATATTAGGGAAGAAGAAGAATACCTTGGTCGAACTGAGGGACCTGCTTCACGTATCTTAACCATGGCTGGGATCCAGAGAACCTTTACCATAAGACAGGCAGATGGGGAAACTAAGATGAAAAACATTAGCCCCTCAACTCTTCCACACTTCCATGGACTTACCTCTGAGGATCCTAACACATTCATGTTTGAATTTTTTGTTGTTTTTAGGACTTATGACTACACTTCTGATGATCAGAAATTAAAGTTATTCCCATCCACCCTTAAGGATGCAACCTTGTGCTGGTTCATGGGTCTCCCTGGGGATAGCATCACTACCTGGGCACAGATGGAAGAGACATTTAGCATAAAATACAAAGACTATTGTAGGTCCAAGGAAACTAAGGATGGGATGTTTAGGATGACTCTAGCACCTGATGAATCCTTAGAGGAGTCTAAGGAGAGGTTTCAATTGAACTATAAGAGAGCCAACTATACTATTGATCCTAAGTCACTTAAACTTGTACTTCTTCTAGGGATCAGAGAAAAGATGAAAGAAACCTTGAATATGTTATCAGGAGGAGATATCTACCAACAATCCTATGAAAAAATAAAAATTTTCTTCTAGAACCATTCTAGGGCATTTAGGAAAAAGGGCAGAGTAAGCCAAAGTACATCCAATACCCCTTCCTCTTCCACCTCCATCAAACATGAGATTGGGAATATGTTGGAGGAATTCAAGAGTGACATGCTGCACATCCTTGCTTTGAAAATGGACACAATGCTGGTCAAAAGGAAGCAAGAGGAATCAGAGATAGCCATGGCCATATTTTGTCCTAGATGTACTCTGAAGAACCCAAGAAATGAATGTCCACTGAATGTAATAGATTTTTTATTAGTCTGTGAGGTGAATCATGCCACAGAAAAGTGTCCCTCCTTACCTGGACTTGAGGTTTTATATCAAGTTGGAGAAGCAATGCAGAGAAACTCTGTTTCATCAACCAAAGAAGGCCTCAAGGCCCTCTGCCATATCAACAAGGTATGCAAGGTGCACCTTACTCTTACTATCACAACAATCATAGTGCACCCATGCAAATTTCGTACACCCCCACTCCTCCATCCTAGTCTACACCTCCTATTTTTCCTTACAACCCTTCATATCATCCTCAGTCAGGTAAACAAACCATTCCAGTAGTATGTTCCACAACAATCTCAGTGGAACGATCCATCCCAATGGTCGAGGCCTCAAGACAATCAACCACTTGCTCTAATGCCTTCACCCCAATGCCAACCTCAGCTTATTCATGTTGCTCCACCTAGGCTACGTATACCTGCACAACCCAATCCAAACCCGAACAACAGACAGGCACAATAGGCTCCTAGTGGAGAAACATCCTATCCAGCTTATGCTATGGAGATACAAGAGGTTAATTTGAGGTCAAGAATAGTACTCCCAGAAAACCATCTTCCATCTCCACCTATAAAGGTTGAGGAGGAAAAGGAGGAAGGTAACACTTAGATCCAACAACCTCATTTTCCTGAGCGCTTGATCCACCCTAGACAACACACCTTAGAGGATACTGAACTCCTGGGAGAATTGGAAAATTTGTGTGTAAAGATACCACTTCTCCAGGCCATTAAGGATGTCCCTATCTACAATAGGCTCATCAAAGAAAATTTCTTCAAGAAACCTAGGATAAGGAAGAGAGATACCCCAACCATCAATGTGGTAGGAAAACAGTTTGACCTAATGCTGGGGAGAGTGATATGTCCAAAGTACCTAGACGTTGGTAATCCAGTTGTTGATGTGCATATAGATGGTGTCATAGTCCCCAATAGTCTGATTGATCTAGGGGCTTCCATCAATATCATGAACAAGGAAATTATGTTGTAAATTAATCTCCAAAGGACTTTGAGGAAAACCACAACAGTTCTTCAACTTCCAAATCGGTCCATAGTAACTCTAGAAGGAATTGTTGAGGATGTTATGGTTACTATTGACTCTTGGGATTATCCTACAAATTTCCTGGTCCTACAACCAAAAACCAAGTTTAACGGTTATCCTCTCATCTTAGGGAGACCTTGGTTAGCCACTGTAGATGCTTATATTAGTTTTCAGGTCAGAAACATGATTATAAAAAATGGGCGTTTGTCTAAATAAATACTATTATATCCTCTAGCCTAGACTTCCATTGATCATGATCTCCCTATATGGTTGGAGGATGAAGAAGATAAGTTATAAAACACTTCCCCTATGTTTACCATAGATGCTATTCTTATAGGGGGGCACCTTGAGGAAGATGAACTCACTGACCATGTCATTCAAAACCAGTCCTCCACTAACATTCTTCACAAAACCTTAGTCAAAGTGTCTGAAATCCAACCTCGGATGGAAGTGCACTCAGTTGATTAAACCTCTGAATCCACCAAGGCTATTGATTTTGGCCTATCCATATCTCTAAAAATCAACCCAAGCCTCTCGAATGAATAAGAGAAGCATCTATGCCAGCTTTTGAAAGAAAATATTGAATCATATGCTTGGGATTACAAGGAAATGAAAGGGGTGAATCCTTTAGTGTGCAAACATCATATTTACATCAAAGAGGTATGCAAGTCTATGAAACAACCCCAAATAAGTATGAGCCCGGCTCTGAAGGACATAGTCAAATAATATCTGTAGAAACTATTGGATGCAGGGTTCATATATCATATATCCGACAGTGAGTGGGCATCTCCTCTTGTCCTAGTCCCAAAGAAGAATGGGAAGTGGTGAATTTTTGTTGATTATCGAGAATTTAACAAAGCCACCAAGAAATACCATTTCCCTTTGCCCTTTATAGACAAATTCCTAGAGGGCCTTGGGGGGAAGAAGTTATTTTCCTTCATAGATGGGTCAAGTGGGTACAATCATATTCAAATCAGCCTTGAAGACCAGGATAAGACTACTTTTACCTGTTCTTAAGTTACGAAATGGGTATGTATTTACTATTAAGTTCATCATCGTTTTCCTTGATTCTTATCTTTTTCATATCTTAATGCACTAATATATTGAAGAATTATGGTAAGAAATGAAGGAATTATTTGCAGTTATGATTTAACTAAATCTTATGCTTCTTTATGCAGGAAAGCGACAAAAGGAACGATTGTTGTTCTTGGATGTTGGAACAGCAGAATCCGAAAAGAAAAGGAAGGAATGCGTCGGTTGCAGACAAGGTTGAGAGAAATTAAGAGGGATCAGGGTGGAATAGGAAAGATGTCTTGAGTTAGAAATCGGTTGCGAATCCCTCAAGGTCGGGAGATCCTGAGGGATCGCATTTACCATTTACTCTTTACCCCTTTCTAATTATAAAAGAAGGCGATTGTAGGAAGAAAGGGGATAATCTCTGTTATTTTCAAAGTTGTAAGTTTAATTACAGACTTGCATCATTGAAGAATGCGATTATATTGTAATGCTACTCAATTTCGATGATTAATATATAATTGGAGTTGTTGTTCTCTCGCATTATCTGAATTAAATTAGCAGTGTTTTCTAGTGGCTAAGGCCCGGCCTCTGGTGGAGTTAACTACTTCCTTGTGTTATATTTCTGATTCTTATAGAGTTTGACTGGTTTGATAATTTCTTGTTTCCGTGAGTTTATTTTATTATTTGTTCATTACTTTCTTGTATCGAGGTAGTATATGTTATGTTTATAATTTACATCTCTATCATTTGATTTGAGCCTTGTTCATTACAACGTGAATTATCTACATAGTGCATTGCATTGATTTAATCATCTATAAGAGTTTGATTATTGCTATTAGACTCTCAGAAGTGATATCATCCTATCTTGATTTCTTTATAGAGATTTATTATAGTTGAGATTGAATCATCTAATTAGAGGTGAGTTATTATTACTATGCTCTCGGTTGATGATGTTGTTAGTTGAATTGCTATAAGATTTGATTTCAGTAGAGGATTGAGCTTTGATATTCCCTTTAATAATTTCAATTGGAGTTTATTAGATGCTTCTATTTATTCTTGTGTCAAGATCTATACTAAAATTTAGGAAACATTACTCTCTGAATTAATAGCAGCCACATACTCTGTACACTCTTGAAATAAGAGGACTTGCCTGGATTCATGATTAATGTAGGATAATTAGGAGTTTTAAAAGGCACCTTTTATCACCCAACATTTTGGCGCCGTTGTCGGGGAGAGTGTAGCCATTTACAAAGAGTGATGTATATCTGATAATTGTTATTGAGGAAGAACTGGGTATTGAAAGTGGAAGGTAAGAACCTACATAATGAGCAAGTAAATTTCTTGCTCCTCTGCCCACTTTTTAGCACAATTACATAAAAGTGAAGTAGGTGTTTGACGCTTGTCTGTTGAGAGAGAATTGGGTATAAAAAATAGAAGGTAAGAACCTTTGTATGGAGCCAGTAAAATTCCTGCTCCCCCGCCCGCTTTCTAGCAGAATTGTTAGGAACTTAAGGTAGAAATAAGCATTTGATTTTTTTTGCATGAATGACTAAGAATCCTGACAAGGAAAAAATTCTTCCTCCTAAACCTGAAAAATCTAAGGGACCGGTGACCCTTGGATGATCAAATTTTATTGACAAAATATTAAGAAAATTTGAGTCTTAGTCATCAGTAGGACCCCGAATTACTGTTGCCAAACGTTCTATTGACTTCCTTCAAACTGCAGAATCACCATCTATAGATAACACTGAGATTCATAGTAAAACTGAAGGGGATGAGTAGATTTTTCAAGATACTAAGAACATACAAGCCTGCCCTTCACAAGAAGGAAATTCTTGCAACCTCCATGAAGGAGAAGGAGAAACAGGTAAGCCTGAAATCAAATTACCAGAATCTAGATCTCCTGAAATAGTCACTGAGCAGAGGATACCCAATCTTCCAAATCAAGGTAGTGCTGTTAAAAATTTTCCAGCCTCCGGTGGGCATCCTAGGAAAAACTCTCCAGCTCCGGAGATCCCTAAATTATATTGGCATATTTTTTACCAAATGGCTCATAACCAACGAACTCAAACTTCTACATTGCAATACCCTATGGTCAACACAACTGTCAATGCTCCCATGAAGGATATCCCATTATAGAACATTCCTACCATTCATGGGATAAATTCAGAAGATCCCGATGCATTTATTTTTGAATTTGATGTCTTATGAAAGGGTTATGATTACACTACCGACCCTCAAAAACTAAAGCTATTCCCCTCTACTTTGAAGGGAGCAGCTCTGCATTGGTTCATGGGACTTGGTGGAGGCACCATCAATGATTGGGACCAAATGAAAACATCTTTCCTTAAAAAATACCAAGATTATTGCCAAACTGGAGAACTAAAAGATGAAATCTTTCAAATGATAGCCAAGCCTAACAAGACTTTGGAAGAATATGTAGAACATTTCCAATATAATCTGCAAAGATCTCCTTATACAAATCTACCTAATAATGTTCTAAAAACCACGTTGATTAGAGGTATGAAAGACCAATGTGTAGAGACACTAAATATAATGGGTAAAGGTGATATTTGTCAAGAAAATTATAATGATATTGTAGATTTGTGCATCAATTGTTCCAAGGGCAGTTCAAAATTAAAACTAGTGGGACGTGATGCAAAACTCAGAGACAACAAAGCTTTAGGAGAAAGCATTACACAAAGTGAAATCAACAATCTGTTAGAGGATTTAAAGACTGATATCCTGGGGACCCTGAAAACACAATTAGATGTCATGCAAGCTAAGAAAAACAAGGCTTTAGCAGAACAGAACTTGGCTATTTTCTACCCTCGTTGCAGACAAAAGCACAGTCATTAAGAATGCCCTCTAGATGTGATACGAACATGCGCCATATGCACTAAAGAGCACGCCACGGAAAGCTGCCCATAACTCCTAGGATTAAAAGCAGTGTTCAAGGAAGCGGAAGAAGAAGTAGAACCAGCGTATCTGTTGAACCAGCATTGCCGATGGAAAGCACTTCAGACAGGTATGCTTACCGATCCATCTTTGTTTTTTCCTTCCTCGCAATATAATTCTCAGCAATATTCAGGGGCAGCATGGCAGAATCAACCACCCTTTTTGCCACCTCAAGCATTTTTTATGCCACCATGGCCCAATTAGTCCAATCCAAATAACAATAGTTGGCCAAATTTCCCTTACCCACCACCATTCTAGCATAAAAACCCTTATTCTTCCCAATGGTCCCCTTCCACTTCACAAAATTAGAACTAGCAATCAAATTCGCAAAGAGCTACAAACCAGCCTATGGGAACGGTCCCTCTCCCTCAACCAACTTTACCAGCACCTTACACATTGTATTAGAACCCTCAACCCCATATACGACCACAACTCCCAGCCCATCCCAACCCGAATCCCAACAATAGACCAGTCCAATCCGTACAAATTATGGAAGGACCAGAGCCAGAAACTGAGTTGAGGGAGTGTAATGAAATCGAATTAAGGTCTGGACAGATAATTGAATCAGAGGGGGATAAAAATATACAATTAGAAGATTCGTTACTTGTAGAACAAACACCTCAAGTGGGGAATACGGTTAAACAGAAAAACCACGATCAAACTATTACCTCTTCTCCACCATTCCCAGAGAGGTTGATTATACCATGCTCAATAGAATATCCTGATTTTGATCTTCTGGGAAAATTAAAAAATAAGTGTGTAAAAATACCTCTCCTCTAGGCTATTCAGGACATTCCAATTTATGCAAAAACTATTAAGGAATTGTGTACGAAAAATATGAAGAGGAAAATAAAAACAACCCCAACTGTCCACGTAGTCATAATTTTGTCTAATTTATTATCAGGCAGAGAAACACCGGTGAAATATGAGGACCCAAGAAACCCTATAGTCACAGTACAAATAAATGGATGTTCCTTCCCCAATGCATTAGTTGATTTAGGAGCGGCCATTAATATTCTCACAACAAAAACCTGTCAAAAATTTGGCATTACAGCCGTGGATTGAACCACGACCTTGCTAGAATTGGCTGACCATTCGGTTGTCAAACCAGTAGGGACATTATAGGATGTAATCATGTCTGTAGATTCTTGGGAATACCCAGCAGATTTCTTGATCATCAATCCTAGAAACCGGATAGATGGACATCCTTTAATATTAGGAAGGCCTTGGCTAGAAACTGTTGATGCTTATATCAGCAGCCAGATAGGCAGTATGCAACTGCTGATGCTTATATCAGCTACCAGATAGGAAGTATGACTATAAACAGGGGGAATGATGTGAAAAAATTAGCTTTATACCCCCCTGCTTAGCCAAGCTTGACTATTATAAAAACCAAGAAACAACCTGCAACATACTTCACAGAAAATATTCGGTCACCATTAACTATGGGAGATGCCCTTGAATTCAAAAACCAAATTGAAGATGATATTATTAATACTTTTATCAATCATCCTGCCACAGTATCAAGTTTGAAATGCCACATGATTAAAGTAGTCCTTGACAATGAAATCAAAGAAGATCCCTTGAGATAAATCAATGACCAAAAAATACCAACAACCACTATTTATAATAGCAAACCTCTCGAAATTGAGCCATAGAAAATCCTGAACATTAACAGTAATCTGAGTGATGACCAATAACAAAAACTTACTCAAGTCTTTAGGAAAAATAAAGAGGCTTTTGCTTGGGACTACTCATATGTGAAAGGGATTGACCCTCAGCTATGCATGCATCACATCTGCACTGAAAAGGATGCAAAAAACATTCCACAACCTCAGCATAGATTAAACCCTCACCCAAAAGACATTGTTAAAGAAGAACTTCAAAAATTGTTAGATGTCAATTTTTACTATCTTATATCTAACAGTAAATGGGTTTCTCCATTAGTTGTGGTTCCAAAAAAGAATGGGAAATAGTGAATATGCGTTTACTATAGAGAACTCAACAAGGAAATGCAAAAATACCACTTTCCCCTTCCATTTATTGATCAAGTCCTAGATACACTGGCAGGGAAGAATTTTTCTCTTTCCTCGATGGCTTTAGTGGCTATAACCAAATTCAAATTTCCCTTGAAGACCAGGATAATACTACCTTTACTTGTCCATGGGGAACATTCGCCTATAGGGTATTACCTTTTGGATTGTGTAACGCACCTGCCACATTCCAATGAGCCATACTCAGTATTTTCATAGACTTGATAAATGAAGGGTTAGAAGTATACATGGATGATTTCACACCATATGGAGATGAATTTCAGCAAGCATTACAGACATTTGAAAAAATTCAGGAACGATGTATTGCTACTAGCCTATGTTTAAGTCACAAAAAGTGCCATATGATGATGACAGAAGGCCTGAACTTGGGTCATTACATTTCAACATCTGGAATTCAGGTAGATTAGGCAAAAATACAGGAAATTCTCTTACTAGATACTCCCTGCACTCAAACAGAGGTACGTAGTTTTTTGGGATTTGCTGGATATTATCATAGATTTATCAAGAATTTTTCACCAATTGCTGCACCATTATATGCCTTAACAGGAAACAGTGATTTCATATGGACTGACGAATGTGACACTGCCTTTACAGATCTAAAATAGCTAGTATCAACATCACCATTTCTATGAGAACCGAAGTGGGATATACCATTCCAGATTTCATCAGACTCATCAGACACAACGATTGGATCATTTCTTAGCCAAGAAGAAGAAAAGAAACCTTACGCTATATATTACATTAGCAAAATCTTAGCCCCTACTGAATTGAATTACACAGTAACAGAGAAGGAGTTTTTAGCTATTATTTATGCTATTAACAAATTCAGACATCATATAACAGGATACCCGGTAGTTTTGTATACTTATCACTCTGCTATTAAATATTTAGCTAATAAAACTGTTATGAATGGAAGAGTGACACGATGGCTGATTCTTTTGTAGGAATTTGACATAACAATCAAATATCGACCAGGAAAGGACAATCCGGTAGCAAACTTCCTCTCACGTGTGCCAAAGACAGATGACTCGGTAGCAGTAGAAGACCAGTTCCCTGATGAGCACTTATTTGCTGTAACCATGAAAACACCATGGTACGCGGATGTCGCGAACTACCTAGCAGTGGGAAAATTACCCAAGCACCTGACGCCCAGTGAAAGAAAACTAATATTACAATGTAGCACTCGATTCTCCCGGATCAGAGGATATCTCTTTCATACAGGAACCGATATGCATATTCGAAGGTGTGTTAGGGAAGATGAAATATATTTAACATCTTAAAAGCTTGCCATGATGGACCTTGCGGTGGAAATTTTGCAAACCACAGGACTAGACATAAAGTCTTACAGATGCGCTATTATTGGCCCATAATTTTTAAGGACGCCAAGAAGTTTGTCCAAGAATGGGCTGCCCTAGACAATCTGATGAGATGCCCCTGCATCCACAATTATTCATTGAACCTTTTGAGCGATGGGCGTTAGATTTAATTGGCCCAATAAACCCATCATCTAATCAAAAGACATATATACTAGTTGCAACAGAATGTGTGACTAAATGGGTGGACGCAGAAGCATTACCAAGGGCAACGGAGGACTCAGTAATCCACTTTCTTTTCCAAATTTTCGTGCAGTATGGCTTGCCTATAGAAATAATCACGAATGGAGGGCCACAATTTGTAGGCCATAATATTGCTGCAACATTAAAAACTCATCATATCATGCACAAAATCACATCTCCATACCACCCGTAGGCAAACAGCCAGGTAGAAAGTACCAATAAAGTAATCGAGGAAATACTAACAAAGACAGTCGCATCTCATAGACGTGATTGGGCTACCCGATTGCCAAAAGCCCTGTGCGCATATCACATGACATGGAGAAATACCACAGGATACTCCCCATATCAGGTAGTATTTGGCAAAGAACCTATCTTCCCAATAGAATTTTAAATTCATACATTGAGTATAGCTCAAGAAGTAGGCTTGGACTTGAATGAAGCACAAATCAATAGGCCATGTCAAATCAATGAATTGTATGAAATCCGACTATCAGCTCTTCAGCATACTGCACTAATCCAACAACAAAGAGTGAAATGGCATGATGCCCTCATCAAGAAGAAGATCTTCCATGAAGGTGATTGGGCACTTTTTTATGATTCTAGGTTCCAGAATTTCCTGGGAAATCTCCAAAGCAGATGGTTAGGCCCCTATGAGATACAAGAGGTGCATGATAATGGCACCCTTACATTAGCCACCATTGATGGGTCTAGCTACTCTTTCAAAGCGAACAGACATCGAGCACGCCTCTATCACAAACTGCTTACAAGGGAATCATTTTGCCAACAGATACGGGAAGATTCCACAATACAAATTCTTGCTGAGGAGGGCGACCCTTCCACAATGCCAGTCCAGTGAAGAAATGTACTTTTTTTTAAAACCTGTACATAAATTTGCCTTTCTGTTTGATTGGATTTTCTTGATAATAGATTGTACATTATTTTTTTCTTTCCTCTATTTTTTTCTTGTTCCCTATAGGGAACAGTTGTTGTTCCCTCTAAGGAACAACAATGATCGTGTGTATTCTCTCTTGTTGTTCCTTACAGGGAACAGCTGCTGTTCTGTACAGGGAACAAAAATTTCTCCATGTAGTTTTCTTTATTTTTCCCTATAGGGAAAATCTATTGTTCCTTACAGGGAACAACAATTTTTGTTTGTATTTCACTTTTTTGTTCCCTACAGGGAACAACAATTTTTCATGTGAATTTTTTTTTTCTATTCCTTATAGGGAACAACTGTTGTTCCCTCTAAGGAACAACAATTTTTGCGTGTACTTTTTTTTTGTTGTTCCCTACAGGGAACAACATTTTTTGTGTGTCGCTTGCTTTGTTGTTCCCTATAGGGAACAACAAATTTTGCGTGCATTTTCTCTTACTGTTCCCTATAACGAACAACACATTTTTTTGTGTATTTTTTTTTGTTCCCTACAGGGAACAGTTGTTGTTACCTTTAAGGAACAACACTTTTTGTGTGGGTTTTTCTTTTGCTATTCCTTTCAAAGAAAAACACTTTGTGAATATTTTTGAGAACATCCTCTTTCTCTTCCTTGCATAATCATCCATAGACCACCCCAGTTTCACTCTTTATGATCTTCTTAATGGCATGAAATGTACAATATGTATTTAAAGACAACAAATATGGAGGTCTAGTGGAACAGGAAAATACCGTGAATATTATCATCTTTAACAAGATTTCTTTGTGATTATCCAAAAATAAAAGGAAACAATTATCTATCTCACTTTACTGTTCTCATTTCCACTATAAATCAAACTGATTGATTATCTGTACCATGCTGCTTCCCCCTTGCCTGTATAGCTCTCTCTATATATTATCAATAAGATTATGGGTATATTTTTTTATATGGATATTTCATACTTCTTCCACCATCCCTACTCTTAAGGAGTGATGAGCCATCCTCTAAGTATAAAATGGGGACTAAATAAATATATATATATATATATATATATATATATATATATATATATATATAGATATTCACTAACAATTTTATGATTTTTTTCCACAAATGGAGGACAGGGGTTCTCATCACGAGCCAGCCTACCATGATCGTAAGGAAGGAGCGAAGTGGCATTCCCACTATGGCCACCACACCAGGTATATGATCCATTGGATGCATAAAAAAATAAAATCCTTGGAAACAGGAGGTCCCATCAGGAGTCGACCTGACCACTTTTTCTACTTCCCAATGAATGGAAATGTGTTCACTTGGTCACCAAGCCAACACATTGGTCTCTACTATGGACATCATAAGACACTTCCCCAATTATACATAGAGGACCATGGTTCCCAAGGGTTAAAAAGAAACTCTATCGAGGCTATGGATGCCTGCAGACAATAGAAGCTCTATTGATGGTATTGAAGCCTTACTTTACATCAATAACTATTATAATACCCTCTTCTTATAATATTTTCTATGGAGAGATTATGGTCCTAACATACCCTGAACCTTTATGCATGAATATTTTTTTAATAAATCACAACAGTTTAAGTGGAATAACAACACTAAAGTATTATTTCTTGTGCATGCTGTCCCTTTTTCTTTATCATATCACATCACGATAGTCTATCACTTATTCATATTTCTTGGTACAAGCCTTGATTTCACCACTCCAATATCCTTTATGATCCTTTCATTAATAATCATACCTTGCCAATCCATTACCTCTATACTTCACCGCCAACGCCTTACCCTTTCATTCATTCGGTCGTAGGTGAACTATTATTTCGAAGGGGGGTGGGGACCTCCAGTGTACTTATGAATGCACTGTCATTTTTTCATTGGATTTTGCAGAATGATAAGACATTCCATGATCGCAGAGCATGTGGTATGATAACAGTCCTCAATAATGGTATTTATATTTATAAAGTTATCACAACCATTTGTTGTTCCATCACTCAGCTCTATTTGTCACCGTGTTTTTCTTTCTACACTTATCGTTTGCAGAATTCTAGCACTATGGGAGGAAGAGCAGTACACAGAGAACCGCCAATACTGGTTGTTTTTGATGCAGCTAGGGAAATTTTAGCTCAAGCTGGGTGGATAACATATTTTACAAGATTTCAACCACCCAATGAGGAAATTTCCATCGAGTTCTTATGAAATCTACAGAGTGGACAATCTATGGTAAGGGGTAGGTAAATCACTGTATCATATGCAGTGATAGCGGAAGTATTCGAGTTACCAACAAAAGGACCTCTATGGGCTAGTAAGCGGTTGAAGCTGCAGGACGCTATCGACGCTTTCAAAGACAAGGGACAGGAGTTGGTCAAAAAGGGAAAAGCCTTTCAGCCATATTATCTTAGAGAACCATGGGGAGAACTAGCAAGAATCATCTAGAACTACATTACATGCGACGGGCGCAAAGACGTGGTAAGGCCGGGTCAACTTAAACTCTTAGTAGTTCTAAAAAAAAAGTGATATGTTAATTTACCTACATTATTGAATTCTTTACTGCATGACACCACTGAGAAGCTAAGACGGTCCCAACACATAGAAGCCATAGTAAGCCACCACTATCTGATTAGGCTAATATTCACCTATAACCTCGCCCAACAACAATCAAGCTGGGGTGATCTAATATTAGCTCTCGAAGGAGGTTTAGCCCTACCTGCACCTAACCTGGTTCAGAAAAGGAAGAGGAATACCCTTGCAAGGAACATACCTCAAAAGCGCAGACGATCCAGAAGGTTTAGGTCAGGATTAGGAGTGGCCGAAAATCCTCAAGGTAGTATGAGTCAACCTATAGAATTATCTAGCCCAACAAGTAAACAATAGTCACAGCTAGAGTCAGAAGGCCAGGATAACCCTAAATCAAAGCATGAGGAAGAAACAAGGAATTCTGGAGATGAACAAAGAAATAAATCAGGACTTCCCTCAATACCAAGCATGAGTCCCCAAGGTGATTTGTTGCACGATTTCGAATTTTCCCAGGTCCTGGCCAACATGAATGATTACATGCAGCCCGAAAGCCCGCTCAATCTTAATTTAGGAGCAACCCAATATCCTAAGAATGTTGGTGATACCATAAATCTATCTGCCTTAAAAGATGCAAGCCATGAAGCAGAAACCTATGTATAAGCCATTCGGGAAGTAGTGCACCAATTCGGTGACATGTTTCCAGTAGAAAATAGCCAGGTAGTCCTAAGTACAAAAAACATAGGCTAAGGAGAAGAAGTAGAGACAAAGATGCTTCAGGAAGCCGATATTCAATCAAGAGACAAGGTCCTCTTAGAACAGAGCCAGGATGAGGAACAAGGCTCTTTAAAGGCAGAAACTATTAATGACACTGTCGGAAAAATAGTTGCTCCTCCGAAAAAGTATAGAGTTGAATTGAAAAATCCTAGGAAATAACAACAGAAGCTATGCAAACTAGTAAAAAGGCTCAAAAGAAAAATAAAGGAAATCATAGCGGGAAAGGTCCCGGACAAAACCCTAGAAACAACAAACGCAGTTGTACAAACAGAATCACATGAAGGGAGGGCTACAGGTACTCAAACCAAGCCCATACCCACTCAACCAGTGATCATTCAAGAAGAACAGCATGCAATTTTCGTAGATATAGCTACTCAAACAGAGGATGTACCCTCTCACAGCATGGCTACTCAGACAAAGGCTTGGAGCTCCCATAATAAAGAGAATCAGACAGAACACATCCTTTCTCATAGCATAAGCACTCCGACAAGCATACAAGCTAAATACATCATGATACATAATGACCCCTTTATTCTAAACCTTCAGAAAGAATTAGCAGAGGCTCAGCTCACGTTAGAACAGCTTGAACAAGAAACTGTTCCCCAGCAAAGATATCAATAGTTGCAGAGGCAGCTTCGGGAAATGAATGCGATAGAGACTGAGACCTTCGACAGATACAGAAAAGCAGAAGAGAAAATAGAGACAATCAAGCTCAGATTAGATATGGTCATAGATCAGACAAACACCATCTACTCATTATATACAGATGTCTTGGCATGCAGGGCTCCTGCCACTAACTATGCCTTGTTTTTTTTAGAACGATACTTGCTATTGAAAATTAAAGTCCTGAAAGTTGGAAAACCAATTGAATCAAAAACAATTGAAGATTTTATAAATTGTTGCAAACAACATGGTGTAAAGGTTCAAATTTTTCTTTATGAATTTTACCGGCACAATTTTGTGTTAGAGGATGAGGTGGAAAAGAAGCCCAACCATTTTGTGGGAGATGTTCAATTCCAGGCCTTTATCTCGTTTGCATTCAGTCAACTTAAATGGCTCAAAGCTCATAACGCCTTCCAAAGACAAGAGCATGGATTGGATCTTTGGGTAAGAAGTGAACCCAAGCACCCTTTACAAATGCTTTCCAACCACAAGAGTCTGATGAAAAGGGAAGGGGTGATTAAAATTTTAGGGCCTATTCATAAAGAGATTGTACAAAACGGAGTATCATATTTTCAATCCATTCAAGAAAGCTCTATGGCTGCATCCAAGCTTAGGTGGATGGTATCTACTAGTAGTGTGTTTGATAGGGAGCCATTTAATTATAGAAATTTTAAAGCAGCTGCAGCCCGTTTTGTCACATATAGCAACCTCATTTTAAGAGAAGGACCCTATTGGTTAGGATGTTAGTTTCGTAGCCCCATCATTTGGTATCCTCTTGAAGGTTACAGGGCCATCTATGAATTTCTTGAAGGAAAGGAAGGGTCTGCTTTTGCACTCTTAGCTCAACATCATGGTTTCGGACCAATTTTTGATGCCCCTTTTCTAGCCTACTCTTTAACAAAACTCCATCAGGATCACTTTCTTTTCACGAGTACATGAAACAAGGTAAGAAGGGAAGTATGTTGAGTTATGAAATGGGTATGTATTTACTATTAAGTTCATAATAATTTTCCTTGATTCTTATCTTTTTCTTATCTTAATGCGCTAATATATTGAGGAATTATGGTAAGAAATGAAGGAATTATTTGTAGTTACGATTTAACTAACTCTTACCCTTCTTTATGCAGGAAAGCGACAAAAGGAACGATTGTTGTTCCCTGACGTTGGAATAGAAGAATCCGACAAGCAAAGGAAGGAATGCCTCAGTTGCGAACAAGGTAGAGAGAAAATTAGAGGGATCAACGCAGAATAGGAAAGATGTCTTAAGTTAGAAATCGGATGTGAATCCCTCAGGATCAGGAGATCTTGAGGGATCGCATTTACCATTTACTCTTTACCACTTTTTAATTATAAAATAAAGTGATTGTAGGAAAAAATGGGAGAATCTCTATTATTTTTCAAGTTGTAAGTTTAATTACAAACTTGCGTCATTGAAGAACATGATTATATTGTAATGCTACTCAAGTTCGATGATCAATATATAATTGGAGTTGTTGCTCTCTCGCATTATCTTAAGTAACTTAGCAGTGTTCGTTGGCGGCTAAGGGCCCGACCTCTGGTGGAGTTGACTGCTTCCTTGTGTTATATTTATGATTCTTCTAGAGTTTGGTTGGTTTGATAATTTCTTGTTTCCATGAGTTTATTTTATTAGCTGTTCATTACTTTCTTGTATCGAGGTAGTATATGTTCTGTTTATAATTTACATTGCTATCATTTGATTTGAGTCTTGTTCATTACAGCGTGAACTATCTAGATAGTGGTTGCATTGATTTAATCATTTGTAAGACTTTGATTATTTCTATTAGACTCTCAAAAGTGATATCATTCCTATCTTGATTGCTTTATAGAGATTTAGTATAGTTGAGAGTGAATCAACTAAGTAGAGGTGAGTTATTGTTACTGTGCTCTCGGTTGATGATGTTGTTACTTGAATTGCTGTAAGATTTGATTTCAGTAGAGGATTGAGCTTTGATATTCCCTTTAATAATTGAAATTGGAGTTCATTAGATGCTTCCATTTATTCTTGTGTCAAGATCTATACCACAATTTAGGAAACATTACTCTCTGAATTAATAGCAGCCACATACTGTGTACACTCTTGAAATAAGAGGACTTTCCCGGATTGATGATTAATGTGGGATAATTAGGAGTTTTGAAGGGAACCTTTTATCACCCAACACCTACCCTTGTGCTACCTTTTCTTATAGAGTCCTACCCTTTGGGTTGTGCATTTCCCTAGCTACCTTCCAAAGAGTTGTCTTGAGCATATTTTTTGAGTTAGTCCATGACTCTATGAAAATCTACATGGTTGATTTCACACCATATGGGGATGACTTCCAAGAAGCTCTCTCCAATTTGGGTAAAGTACTAATAAGGTGAATTGAGATGCATCTCTCCTTGAGCCCAGAAAAATGTGAATTCCTCAAGAAAGCAAGGGTTGTATTTGGAAAATCCATATCCCAAGAAGGAATACAGGTAGACCGGAACAAAATCACTATCTTCAAAAGGGTACCTGCTCCTCAAAAGCAGAAATATGTCAAGAGTTTCTTAGGTTTAGCTAGTTACTATATAAGGTTCATCAAATATTTCAGCAAGATGGCTTCACAATTATTTGGCTTATTGGCCAAATTTTCTGAGTTTATTTGGTCTGGTCCTTATCAAGAGGCTTTCGAGCTCATTAAGGAAAAGTTGACTGTTGCCCCCATCCTCCGAGGTCCAAATTGGACTCTTCATTTCCACATCCACATTGATACATCCCACAAAATTTATGGGAAACATTAGGACAATTAGAGGACAAAATCCCTTATGTCATTTATTTCATCAGCAAGAAATGATCCAAGGTCGAACTGAATTATACTATTACTGAGAAGGAGATGCTATCCATTTTCCATGAATTGAACAAATTCATGCAATATGTAATTAGATATCAGACCTTTACTCACACTGACCATGCAACCATCAAGTATTTAATGGACCAACCAGATGTTAGTGCTAGGATAACTAGATGGTTGTTAATTTTGCAACAATTTGATTTGACTATTGTTGATAAACCTGGAAAGGATAATGTTGTTTCAGATTTTTTTTCCATGTTAGCTCTCCCTATAGGTGAAGAAGGAATGGTGAATGACCAACTCTTAGATGAGTATCTCTTTTCTATATCAACACTCTCACCATGGTTTTCTAATATAGAGAACTACTTGGTTGCTGGGAGACTCCCTCCTAATTTTTCATTCAGGGAGAGGAGCAGAATCATCAGAATCTCCCTTTCACATGGATTGGGGAAACATTTTCAAGCTAGGCCCTGATCAAATCCTAAGGATATTTCTGAGGGAGGACAACTTTTTTGATATCCTCTCTGAATGTCATGACAACCCATTTGGAGGCTACTTTGCTGCAAAGATAACTACTTAGAAAGTTTTGCAGGCACGATACTATTGGCCTACCCTTCACCAAGACTCCAGAAGATACACCAAAAAGTGTGACCAGTGCCAATGGATGGGGAAACCTAGGCAAAGGGATGATATGCTTTTGGACCATTAGGTGGATCTTGAGCCATTTGACAACTTGGGCATTGACATTTTTGGACTTATCGATCCACCATCCGGAAAAAAGAAGTATATCATAGTCTACACTAATTACCTGACAAAGTGGGTTGAAACAAAATCAGTGAAGATAGAAACTAAGGAGAAAGTAGTAGAATTTCTAAGAGAGAATGTGTTTTACATGTTTGGATACCCCAAATAAATAGTCACTGATTAGGGAGCACAATTCACATCTCACCTCATTGATAATATTTTGAGGAAGAAAAAAATCAAGCATAGAACTTCTATTTCCTATCACCCTTAAATGAATGGCCAGGTAGAAGTAACTAACAAAGCTTTAGAGAGCATCCTCACCAAGGTTGTGAGTAGCAGCAGAAAATATTGGGAATACAGATTGGTAGAAGCTACTTCGGCCTACAACACTACTTGGAAGACAACAACAAGATTCACTCCTTATGAGCTCGTCTATGGTAAGAAGGTTCTACTTTCAGTTGAGTTTGAATTCAATACTTTAAGAATGGCAGCTGAATTAAATCTAGATCTATCAAATTCCCAAAAAGAGAGGTTGCTGCAACTAAATGGATTAGATGAGTTCAGATTGCAAGAACTTCTTCAGACGGAGGTAGATCAATAGCAAATGAAGGTCTAGCATGATAAGAACATCAAAGAAAATACCTTCCAAGAAGGATATTGGGCGATGTTGTATGATTCAAGGTTTAAATATTTCAAAGGAAATCCGATGACAAGATGGTTGGGACCTTACATAGTGGAATTTTTTTTTGATAATGGCACAGTTAAAATCAGAACCATAGATGAGGAAGGAATCCCCTTGCTTGTTAATGGTTATAGACATAAAAATTACGAGAAGAATTTATCAAGGGCAGAGTTCATAAATTCAATAAGAACAGAGGTGTATGTGATGGGAAACTCCATAGTTTCCCACAGCTCATAAAAAAACGAGGAGAAAAATAAATCCATGGGTGAAAACCTCTTTGAGGAACCCAAGGCAAGCTTGTGAGTTGAAAACCTTGATGGAGGTAGATAACTTGCTCTAAAAAGACAAAAAAAGAGAGAATAAAGATCCATGGGTGAAAAACTCTCTGAGGCGCCCAAGGCAAGTTTGTGAGTTGAAAACCTCCATGGAGGTAGGCCACTTTCTTTCAAACAAAAAAAAGGACAAAAAGATATACATCTGCATATCTTTGTTTTGTGTGGTTATTGTTTTGTAGGTTATTAATGGTTTCTGGAAACACAAGGAAGCATTCATCTTCTTTTCCCTTCCTCTATTTTAAAATGCATCCCATCATTCACTCCATTCATTTTCATAAACATCCTCCATCGCCTCCATACACCACATTCCTCCATTCCTGAGCACAATGTATCAAGGAAATCAAAACACAGACTACTGCAGACATCAGGGTATTCCTACAACGAAAAAATATGTTCATGAACATCAAGAAAAAAACAAAGAGAGGAGTTGATAAAGCAGACCCCAGGAAAGACAAGAGTGCCACCCATGGAACATGGAGCACCCCCACGTAACATATATAGTCGGAAGAAACAATAAGAGATATCAGCAGCTCACTCAGAGAGTTTCTCATTCAACAAGTTTCTCACTCAGAAAACAGGAAAAAAAGGAAGAGCACAACATATAAGAGGCTTGTCTCCAAATTTATGCTCCCGAAAATTCCTTGACAACAACTGGTAAGCTAAGGTATAGCCCCTAACCCATTGCTATGCATTCATAATGGCCGAAAATAATTAAATTTGTAGACTAATATTTTAAGAGGAAAAAAGGTGGTCAGTTAACTTGGCCACCACCATGAAGTATGATTGAAAAAAATAGAAGTACACACCACCTGCGCCAGCAAAAAAAGAAAATTAAATCAATTGGAGTGGAGGAGGATAAGAGGAGGAGACATGCAGTATCAACGAGTTAACAAGAAAAGGGTCCAACGATCTACAACAAAAGCTAGAGCTGAGTTGTGTTACATAAGCGCTTCAAAAAAAAAAAAATTAGCTGCAGAGTCTAATAATAAAGAGAGCCCATCTCATCCAAACCAGAAAATTGGAAATTTATAACTGGAGAAATACCGATGGAAGCTCAAATTGTGAAAATAGTGAGCTTCAACCACGCATTTTGGGACAAAATGCAACAACAACAGCAAAAAAACGTTACCCTACCCATGGCCTGGTCCACTTTTGCAAATATGAGCAGGAAATATTTTATAGCAACCAACCCAAAAAAGGAAGAATTCCACATCTAGCTTTAGCGAAGAAGAAGAGGAACCAGAATAAGAATCAAAAGAAGAAGAAGAGCCATCAGAGGAAGAAGAACTAGAAGGAGAAGAGGAACCGTAAGAAGAAGAACCAGAAGAGGAAGAGACATAGGGCCAAGGAAAAGTGGAAGAGATGGCAATAGAACTCATAGAGGCAGAAGAAAGTGATCAAGAAGAAGACTCATAGCACAAAACCACATCCCATCAAGATAAAGAGGTAGTTGCCACCTTAGCTTCTCTGAGCACAAAGAGAAAAGGGCGGACCTCTATGTATTTCAGAGCTGATAAGAGTCAGAGGATAAGTCAGAGAGGGCCATAAAATCCTCCCACGGGCCCGAGTATTATTGAAGAATCACCAAGGGAGGAGGAAAGAATCGAAGAAATAGTTCTGAAGGAGAAACTGCATAAGGCACAGCCAGATAATGTAGCACTAAAGGAGAAATTGTAGCAAAAAGGGCAAAAAGTAGCCACCATGGAAGAATTATGCATAGAAGCCCTTTAACACAGATTAACTTCTGACTCATATGTTGTATACATCAAGGATAAATGGCTCCTATTTCAAATCAAAACTCTAGCCTCCCATGAATCACTACCTTTCCAAGATTGTAGGGGATTCATGGATTTATACAAGAAAAATAATGTGGCTGATCAGGCAAACATGGTAGATTTTTATGTGCATAACCTTGTGTTGACAAATTTGGATACTTGGGACCCAAATTCCACAATGGGGGATATGCATCTAATGGATCTAGTATCCTGGATGACGAATGAGGACACTAGAGCAAAAGAGATAGGGAGGGTCATGGGAAGAAGAAATAGAGAACCCTTATATATCAGACCAGAATTGTTCAGCCCAAAAGGAGTCATCCTTAATGATGGAGAGATTGAAAGGGACCCTGCACTAATTCAAAGTTACCTTGAGACTCAAACGTAGGTAATAGGCCAATTTGATGATGTTTTTAGGCAGATATAAGATGAGTGCATTATGGCCAGCTAGAGGAGATGGAACAACCTCCCTCATAGCCTCAAGAAAAGGGAGTACCATACTCCAGAAATGTTGACGGGTGCATTGGAAAGGGCACCATTATACAAGAGTTCCATTCAGGCCCGAAAGATCCAATGATTGGGACTAAAGCTCAACCCACCTTTGCTGCTGGGGTTAAATGATGAAAAGGACACATATGCACAAGATAGAGGATGGGAGAATGCAGAAAAGAGTAATGGTTTTTACCCCCTTGGGGAAACTCCCACACTTCTTCCTCAGGAAACAGGGGGGATATCAAATCCTTGAAGGAAATGCAGGAGGAGGATTAGCTGCTCAGAGGATGAGAAACCATTCAGTAGTGGAGTGATGATGAGATCCATCATTAGACATATTTGGAGGGGTTAATGGTCACCTTTTTTTCCTTCTTAGATCTCTTTTTCTTCAATTTTTATTATTATTTGGCTTTATGATGCTAGTATAGGTGGTGAGAAAGGATAACATACTCTGAGCGTCTAATATGAGGTTGAGTGTAGAAAATCATGAATTATTAGCATTTTTATAGGGATTTTATCGGCAAGACTTAGAGGAGAAAACAAGGAGAAATTATAGGAAGATTTTCCATCCTCCTTAACTCTCAAAGGCAGCCAAAGGATACCAAAGATTCTGTCCAATAATTCGAATTCCAGAGGAAGCCAAAGGATCCCCAAGGTTTCTCTCTAGCAATCCGAGTTCCAGAGGCAGCCATGCAACTCAAAGAGGAGTGTAATCAATCTTTGTTTACTTGGAGTTAAGTGGACTCAATCACTATTTTCTAGGGAGTTGTTGGTAGCTTCCCTGGAGAATAAATAGAGCAAAGCTAGAGCTAGGAAAGGTTGAAACTTTGTTGCAATCTATTGAGATTTTTATTATTTTACTTAGTGATCAAACTTTCAGAAATGTATGAGGCTATTCTTTTATGATATGAGAAAACTGATTTAATTTTATTGATTTATATTTCAGAGAGCTAGGCTCATCGGTTAGGGACCAGTCCATGTGCCTCAGCCTCTCTAATGTATTTTTTCTCTTCTTTCTGTCATTTCAATAGTTTTTCTTCTAATAATTTCGTTTATGTTTCAAGTTGTTGTTTATTTTTTCTTTCAGTGTACTGCTAGAGGTTTGTTTTCTTATGAGTAATAGAATAGAGGAGAAAAACCAAAAAAGTTGTGCATTAAGACCCCCTTCTCATCTCTGTCAATAGAGCTCGAGGAGGGAAAACCTCCCCACAAACCCAAAAGATGATCTCTATTCACTGTTTCTAAGATTAAAAGTAGAGTTGCATTACCATTTTTCAGTCTCCCTTTGCACTGTATTTTTATGCATTTGTCTATTTCTTTGTGCATAAGCCAGCAGGTTGATTGCAGGAACTATTGCTAAAACCCCAAAGCAGCTTCGTGGTGCCTCCCCGCTTAATTCTCCATCTCTGTATTTAGAATCTGTGCATTGTTGTTATGCCCTCCATTTCTGCTTTTTCTCATTTATTCTCACTACCGCACCCACCTTTTATCCTTAAAACCACTTAAAATATCCCGGCCGCCTTAATCCTTTGTTCTTATTGGTCACGGTTGCCTTTACCTTTTTAATGAAAAATAGTTGAAAACCATTTAAATTCGACCTCTGCCTTTCCTCATCGGAACTCTCGCTACCATACTTCACAAATCACAAATCACACTTCGCGACATTTTCCCTTTTTCTTTTAAGAATTACCACTCCAACGCTAATTGCGATAATTTCGACACATCACAAATCACGTCTTTTCTTTGGTTCCCATTAACACTTACTGCTTCAACCATTGATTGCGATAATCCTCTGTGCTCCACCAGATCGCAAATCACAAATCAAATTTTGCAACCTTTTCCCTTTTCCTTGAAGACTTACCACTCCCAATGCCAATTGCGATATTTTCATCGCACTTTACCACCGGTCCTACTGCCATGTCACCCGTTGAAAATTTCATCTCGCAACCTTTTCCCTCTTCTTTTAAGACTTACCACTCCCAATGCCGATTGCGATATTCTCCGTACTCCGCCACATCGCAAATTGTAAATGACATTTTTTACACCATCACATTTCGCACTTTGCAACTTTTACCCCATTGCATTTCACATTTCATTCCCACTCCGGAACATCACTTCCACTACTCCTCTAGCTTTGTGATATTGCGATTGCGATATCGCATATCGCATATCGTACTTCCGTCCACCATAATACTTTTCAAATAATTTCGATCCAAATATTTTTTTCACTATAATATAGTTTTAATAAGGCGTATACCCATATTTTCACTTATAAGCCTTGTTTTAGGAGTTTATCCCTCGGTTACACCTTTACCCCTTTCTTCTCCAAGCTAGAAATCAACACTTTTTCAATTAGAATTAAGTCATGGATAGCTTAGATGCATGTATAGAAGCATGGTAGATAGAGCATAAGATAAGTAGGGTGTGTTTAGCCGATTGGCCAAGTAAAGTGTGGTTTAAATTAGTTTCATTTATTCAATTTAAATTGGGTTCCTTTCTGCCATTTATATTCAACAATTTAGATTAATTTCCTTTCTACCATTCCTTTCTAAAATTTAGTTTAGTTTCATTTCTGTGATTTCCTTTTAGAAATTTAGTTTAGTTTCTTTCCTATCATTTATTTTCAACCATTTAATTTAGTTTCTTTATGTCATTTCCTTTCTACACATTAAGTTAGTTTCATTTCCATCATTTCCTTTTCTACAAATAAAGTTAGTTTCTTTTCTGTCATTTCCTTTTTGCAAATTAAGTTAGTTTCCTTTCTATTATTCCCATCCAGAAATTTACTTTTCAATTTTTATCATAGTTTAAGAAATAACACCCTTTCATAAAGCAGATGAGGATGACATGAACATAATGCATCTGTTGTGTATATAGCACTGTCACCTCCAAGTTTGTATGAACCCGGGTTGATAAAGAAAAGTAGGGTAGCCCCTGGGAGTTGGAGAACTCTTGGTGCAATACCAGGGTTCACCATAGGGATGATAGAAAGGTGAGGGATAGTTAGTACGGATGGGATGTATGATGTGATGGTGGGGTTGGGGAATAGATGAATGCCAAGGGTAGAGTAGGACTTAGGATAAAATGAAAAGGTGAATGTCTATGGGGTTAGGATAAGGGAATGATAATAATTTTGGAAATTTGGGTATATTTAAGACATAAAATATGTAAAAATGATCTTGGAATGTGATTTACACTAGTACATATGGTCAAATTTCCAACAGTTTAGTTCCAACACTTTTGATGTATTGTCGGAAATTTCACCAATTTTTCTCATTTTTTTTAATCTCGCCAAAAAAGATCGCTCTAGCGACATTTGTGGAGTATTGTCGGAACAACGATGTTTAGGAAAATCTTTGGAATACCAATGCTACATGACAAACCATCGGAATACCGAAGTTACAGGAAAAACCGTCAGTATTGTGACATTTAGGAGACTGCCGTCAGTCTTGAGACGTTGAGGGAAAAACTGTCGGAATACCGAAATTTAGGAGTCATACTTAGGTCTTGCGACATTTAGGAGACGACCGTCGGTCTTGCAACATTTAGGAATTCCGTCGGTATTTCCACGTTGAGGGCACAAAAATCGGTCTTATGACGTTTAGGGAAAACACTTGGAAATTTAATTTGGCGGCTACTCTATCTTAATTGACCTATTCAATTTTTTTTTCCCACTCCTCCTATTCGCTCAGTTTTACTATTCAAGGATCAACAATTGTTTCTCCGAAGACTTTAAAGGAGATGGAAGCTGAGTATGTTTCATTTGTGAGGAATGACATGTATGGTACAATGGGAAAGGGTCTGCTACCTTTGAAGGAGAAGGCTATTCTAATAATTGCATTGATCACCCTGCTTCCCATCAGATTGATATTGGGGTTCATCATCTTGCTCACATATTATATCATTTGAGATTCTCTACTCCCAATAGGGAAGATGATCGGGAGGATTATGTTCACATGTTGGGAATCAGGAGGGCTATTATAGTTGCATCTGGGCGTTTTCTTTCTAGGGCTCTTCTTTTTACCTTGGGTTTTTATTGGATTACGGAGACCAGCAGAATACCTGATCCTGGCATTCATTCCCAAGATGGCCTCTATGTGAAGTAGGTGCGAGAGAATGAAGGTGACGCTATGGATAGTCCATATCAATGGGGGGAAATTGTTTCAAACCACATTTCCTATTTGGATATTTTTGATCACATGTTAGCTTCATTTCCCAGTTTTGTTGCAAAGTGGCTAGACTTACCCTTGTGGGTGCTATGAGAAATTGCTTAGGCTATGTGTATGTTCAACGAGAATAAAAATATTCTGACTTAAAAGGTGTTTCAGGTGTAGTGACTGAAAGGCTTCAGGCAGCTCATCATAGTAAGCTTGCTCCAGTGATTATGCCTTTTCTAGAAGGAACAAATACAAATGGAGACTTCCTTCTTCCCTTTAAGACTGGGGCATTTTTAGCCAGGACTCTAGTCCTTCCGGTGATTTTAAGATACCCATATCAACACTTTATTCCATCATGGGACACTATATCTGGAGTGTGGCATGTAGTATTGATACTGTGTCAGTTTGTAAATTATTTGGAAGTAACTCGGTTGCCAATCTATTGTCCATTAGAGAAAGAAAAGAATGATTCTAAATTGTATGCTAACAATGTCCGTAAGTTGATGGCACTTGAGGGTAATCTTACAATGTCAGACATTGGACTACCTGAAAAACAGATTTATCATGTTGCTCTGCATGGTCGCTTTTGAGATAATAAATCTGTGATTGAAGGTTAATTTCTTCCTTTTTATGTGGCTTGAGATTGACTTCGAGAAGAAAGAGAATGGCTGATCTTTGATCTATTGGCATTTGATACAAAAATCATAATCATTGTGTAGAACAACGCAGATGTCTCTTATTTTTTCATACATTTCTGTTGCCTTGGATCTTCAAACGGTATATTTTTTCCCTGTTTCACAACATACATGGTCAAAAGATTGCAACATTATTTAATTTTTATATTGGATTTTTTCACGTGAAAATACTCCAGCAAGTCTAAAAATCCTTCAGGCAATCGTTAATATTGATACGTGTCTGGTAATATTTAGTGGGGAACTCTAAAAAAATATACCAAGTTGCCACTGGGTTCATGGCCTTTCTCCTCTTATTCAACTATAATCATACCATTAACGATAGAGTTCTTTATTAGCACATTTATTAGATTGTGGGTTTCCATCCAACTTACTGGAATTGCACACATGAATTTTGTTCATGGAGAACCAGTTTAAAATTCCCTCTTTTATTGTTGATGTGAGCACACACCTGTTTGTGGGTCCTCGGTGGTTGCTGTTGTTACCGGGCCTATGTCTTCATGGCACCATTTGAAATTCCTCCTTCTAATGTTGATTAATTCACACATACCCAAAAATTCTATTGCAAGAATTCATGGGAGCAAGAGGGTTTTCAGATCTATGGATTTCTTGGCCTCATGATTATATTTCAATCCTGCTAACAAAGACTCATGCCACGTTTCCTCCGCCATTAGAGAGGAGGCATTCCTTGTGAAGACCGAAAAAATGCAGAGAGAAAATATTCCAGAGATCGATTTACAGGTAAGGGATTTGCAATGCATTTGTTGATATCTATGTGTTTTCACGTTAAGTCAATTATTTATAAGAAGTAATATGACATTGGTTAAGTAGTAAAAATTTTTTTGAGTTTTTTTTTTTGGATTCATAAATTAGAATTTTTTTTGAACTGCTATGAAAAATATTTCAATACGATGGATCTGGAAGAAGAATCTCAGATCATTTCAAATCACAGAATTCTGAATTCTCAAATTCTTTAAATGATGCAAATGCATATGCTCACAGGTCCAAATGGGTCAAATGTGGGCTGGTTTATTTTTATGGTGTTGTTTTCTGCTTGTCATGTTCAATTCCCCTTATTCTTTTTGTGACTCAATGATGAGGAAGATAGGACCTCCTGATAATGGATTCCAGGCTTCAACATAAACTAGTGTGCTTCCATGTAGCAAATCTAAGGGTTATTTCGAGTTTACTTTGGATGGTTCTGATTCTAGTCTTACTAAGTTTCCTAGTGAAGATGAGGATAATGTAAACTTCTTAGAGCTTACTATGAGTCTTCCATGGTAGTTATTGAAAAAAATTCTGTTAAATTTAATAAACTAACAATTGTATACAAAGCTCCGGATGCGGATGTTTAGGTGTGCACAGAAGCCAACAGGCCCGGTTATGATCCCAACGCATCCCACTTGGGGTGGCCACATGGCCCCCCATGGCAACTTAAATGCGAGTTTCATTGCCCATCTGCGTTGTGCATTCATACACCGCCATCTCCTGTGCATTAGTCAGTACACCAGCTCTCAAATGGCGCATTATCGGTCGATTTCTCCGGAGTGCTTCGTCGATGGCCACCGTCCTCTGTCACCATTGAGCGCGCTCTGCCCGGAAGGCTCAGCTTCAGGTGGAGAAAGAACAACAACAGGTCGACGGTGCACGTTAAATTGCTGTCTGGAAACCGTTCCAGGCTTCCATTACTCTCACAGTAACTTCTGTCCGATTCATTTCAATTCTCCAGTTCTTCCTGCTTTTGTTGAAAATTCTCTTGTTACTACTGCTGCTCTCTCCAGAGGTTGGGCGGACTCTTCTGAGGTCTTCACCATGCCCCGACTTCGGCAGCGTATGGCTTGCAGAAAGGGAGCTTCTCGGGGCAGATCCATGGGCGAGCGCCCCCCCCTCAGCCCCAATGTCGACCGCCCTTTGGAGCCTTCTGTAAGACGACTGGCTCATTTTTCTTCTGACCCTCCTGGTCCTCGCCTTGACCTCCCTGATGTGGCACCTCCTCGCTCTGCCCCTCCGCCCCTTGCTCCTCCTCTGCTCCCGCCCCAGCCCCACGTTACCACCTCCTCCCCTTCTCCGAGCAGCAGATTCCTCCGGCAAGCCACGCAACATACTGAGTTACGCTTCAACCTGGAGTTTGACCACCCTATCTCTATTTTCCTAACTGTTACGTTGAGTGAAGAGCTCCCCTTCCCGCCTGCCTCTCACCCTAGCCACCTGCAAACTCCTTCGGCTCCTGCTTTTGTCCCTCCGCATCGCCCTGATCCTGCTCCCCTCATCCCTTCCTCTGGAGCTCCCACTGCTCCCATCCCTTCCTCCTCGGGGCTTTTCAATTTGCAGATGGACGCTGGCCTGACAGAAGAAGAAAATACCAAGACTGATGAAGGGGACCCGAACAACCAGTATGGCTGCAGAATTGTGGAGGAGCACTCAGCTTCAGATTAACTGCTCACTCACTTCCGTGACAAGTTTCATGTATGAACTCTGTTTTAACAGTTTTTCTAGCACTAGTGTCTCAATGACTGCTCATAGCAGATATAGCTGCTTGTATTTTTTGTATCTTTGGTATCTTTCTAGCTTTTACATGCACAAAACAGTTAACTCTTCGCCGGTTTCCCAATCACTGGGCGGTGTTATTACTTATTATCGAACTGGTTTCCCGTTTATGGGCAGTTCCATATCTAGACTGATAGTAGCAATCAAGCCCGGTCTCAGGCTTCTTCAGCTGAGCCGTGGCAGCTTTGTAATTTTATGTTCATAATAGAAATAGCGTAATTTAGCAAAAAAAAAAACAATTGTATACAAAGATCAAGAAAATATCTTACATATTTATGATGAAAAGGAAAAGAACCTCAAGGAAGAGATTGTCAATTTGATGACCCAGTTGGAAAAATATAAAATAATTCAAGACATTATGAGAAGTTAGAAAAAATAACAAGAGGGTCCTATTATTCAACTTGAAGGTGAATTTGTCACAATGAGAAAGCAAGTGGAAGAAAAACACAAGCAGTTGAAGCAAGTGAAGAACATCGTAGCCTTGGATAGTTTGCTTGAAAACCAAATATCTCCATTGGATAGACCTGGTCTTGGTTTTCAAAATGGAGATTCCATATTGCATGCAGGTAGGCCATGTGGAGCGTTATATGTGTCACAAATTTTTCCATACGGCAAGATACTACATGCTCCCTATTTCTTCCAGGAAAATCCAACAAAAGTAGCAGATTTAAAGAAGACCTAATAGAAAACTAGAGAAAGAAGAAAAGAAGCATCCAAATACTATGTAGAGGAAGAAAGAGCAGCAACCCATGAAGTAAAGAGATCAGTCCCATTTTAAGTTCTTGGTTACCTCATGCATATTCATAGAGCACTATGAAATTTCAAGAGAGGTGCATGATCTCAGGGGAAGCATACCGTAGCATCATTTGTTGGTGGAGATGAGTAGTAGCAGCATGGTATGCTCATGAGTCTCATTTCATATTCAGGTCTGCAATATCCTCTTGCCTGTGATAGGTATAGTGATCTCGGGGGTAGCTATGCGTGGTATAGCGTTTCATGGCTTGTTTGTAATTTTCACTTTTTTTTCACTCATGTATTTTTAGCCGCCCCATATATCTTTTCATGGGTAGAAAAAATGCATTTTTCCAGTCATATATATGCTCTTGGTATTCAATGACAATTGGTTGAAGAGTTCATGTACCTCCATGCATAGATTAATATCATGGATTAAACCATGCATAAAGGAGTTTGATTGATGTAGAAGCCATGTAGAGCACTTGTATGTACATTTCAGTAGTCATTTATATTCATTCCCATTTGGATTGGCTGAGTAGATCTTGTAGAAACCATGTATATTATTGCATATCATTGTTGATTGAGGAGTTATGGTGGATGTCATGTACTTCAACCATATGTATGTATTCGTCATTATTGGCATGATAACTAAGTAGTATTTTTTTATGGCATGTAGTAGAGTGTGTTTTTTGCTTCAACCATGTATGCACTCATTTGTGCAAATATCAACATTGTAATCATTGTTGTTGTTATCATTGGTTGAGTGATCCATGTCTCGGAGAGTGTGATGAGCCTTGGTCATGCATTGTAGTGAGTTTTGAACATGATGTAACAAACACATGTTTTACACTGTGAATCATCATTTTCAGCCATGTAATCTCATATGCGGCCTTGTAATATGTTGGTTCATCATTTGGTTGTTATCAGATTAGTCCTAGAGTCAAGAGAGAGAGTCATGGGTCATGTCAAGTATGTTTTGATGTGAGCTTTTCTTGAGAGATGATAGTTGTTACAACCACATTTGGGCTTATTGATGTCATGTGTTTTTAGATATGTATGGGATTTTGGTGTTATTGTAACCATGTACTATCATGTCTTTCTTATGGGTCATTGGTTAAGTCATGTTAGTGATGATCATGCATCAAAGAGAAGTCATGTTAATTTAAACGATATCTTGGTTGTTTGGAGACATTGTACAACCATGTTAGATTATTCATATTTCCATTTATTTGGCCTATAAAAATTATATATTCATTTAAAATATTTTGGTCCATATGGAGTAGACTTTATATGTGACAAGGAGGCATTAAAAACAATAGTGGTAGCATGTACAATAATATGGAGAGATGTTTTACAACTCTATTATATGTTCAAGGCGAGTATGTTCAGCTTGTAGTTAACATGGTGTTGAGTATTTTGGGATGAGAAATTCTCTCATCCCATGATGTTGTTGACATTTTTCTTCAGCGTTGGTATTTTCCTTTCCCATTGATGTCAAATAGAGAGAGAAATTTGATTTTATAGAGTTCAACCTCATATTTCTGAGAATTCGGTTGATGTTGACATCAATGCCAAAGGGGGATCATGTTGGAATTGATGTCAATAGGTACTTAGTATTTTTTTTCATATCATTTATGTAAAATTGATGATGGTAGATCTCATGGTTTGTGATTGTATGTAGACCTATTATACATTAGTTATCACTAATTTTATGCAATGGCGTTGAATTGATGCAGAGATGTTGATTCATGTTTAGGAGGTTGGATAATTAGGATTTTATGTTCTTGATTTGATGCAGATGTGTTTTGCATGGTAATACCCTTATGATGATGTTCTTACTGATGCAGAGATGTTGATTCATGTTTAGGAGGTTGGATAATTATGTTTTTATGTTCTTGAGTTGATGCAGATGTGTTTGGCATGGTAATCCCGTTATGATGATGTTCTTACTGATGCAGAGGAGTTGGAAAAGGTTTTATAGCATTTGGAGATGTTGTAGAATGCTTTATATGCCTTGGAGATACTTGCAAATCAATATTTAGGCATGAAGACAGCCTTATACAACGTAAAATAGGTTCTATAAGGAGAACTTGTGTTATAGTAGAGGGTAACACATGAGTTCATCTAGTGACTTTAATCTATGTGGAACTTGACAGGAAATAATCCAATTCAAAAGAGGTCTTTCTTCAAAATTTCAAATTTTTGGGCTCCTTAAAAATGAGGATGGATTTAATGATTTTCCTTTTATTCTATCACATTAATTTGTGTAGAAGTGAATAATGTAGGATCCCTGTGTGGGGGTGCCACGACCTCTTGTCAATGTCCTCTAAATCCTTGTTCTTGTCATTGGTGTTTATTATGAATTCATTATCAACGGTTACAAGAAGAAATATTGGCATCTAATGACTTTTATTTCTGGTGGAGCTTTGATAAGAAATGTACTTCAAATATTCCTCCAAAGTTTCGTCTTCTTGGGTTTCTAAAAAATGAGGATGAATTCATGTTCTACCTTTTATTCTGCTACCACAAATTCAGTAGAAGTGAATTCAATAGGATGCCCTATGCTGGGGTAGGATCTTCTGCCAACCTCCTCTCCATTACTCTCCTTATCATTAGTGTTTATCGTGAATTCATTATCCATGGTTACATGAAAACATGTTGGAAAAAACAATTTGTATCTTCATAAAGCTCAATGTTGGTGCTTTTACAGTGTTGTGGTCCTCTTTGATTATTATGCAATTTAGGATTTAATTCTTCCCTCTGTTTGTGATATGGTCAACTTTATGTCACTGAATTTCTTGTTCTTTGTTTCCTCTGACACAAGATTGTCCTTTAGTTCAATTTCTATGTTTTATTTTCTTGAGAGACCACTTTGTTTTGTTATTTTGTTATTTTTTCTTTTGCTAGTTTAGCTTCTTGCTTTTCATCTCACCTTTTCAGGAGATGCCTTGGGTACCCCCACATTTCTACGTTTTCTGGATGTATGTTAACTATTCATAAGTATTGCTATGTTTCTCATTCTAACAATAGTATCATAGTTGTTTGGCATGATTAGGTGTAGCACAATGGTCTCCTGGTTCATATTTGCAGTGCTAATCAGCATGGTGTAGAGTGTTGATTGGTTCTATGCTTGATGCTTTGAGCTGGATAGTAATAAAGAAAAGAAAATTTATCTGTTGCACTAGTAACCCAAATATTTTCAACATGTGGAGCATAGCCATTCGACTTTTTTTATCCTGCACATCAGTAGGGGAAATAGGTTTTAGAGTTGCTGATATTATAAGTTGAAGTTGGGGTAAAAGAAAGTGGATCTGTTCTGGATATTTGAAAAAACTATTGAAGCACAATAGCTTGGATAGGGAGTAACAAGTAAATATATTTACTGGAGCGTCACTTTGCGTTGCACCAGCACTATTCACAAGGATGAGAAAGCCTCTTTGTAAAATAAAATTAGATGGAAAGAACTATAGGATTAGGAAGTTTAAAATCCCGAAACTGTCGATGCATCAAACACTAGTCTAGTTGGTTGAGGGTGATTAAATAACACTAAAGGTTCAAAATGGAAAAAGTAGAAGGCTAGAGTTACAATATATATTATGTATTCTTTGATTGTGGATCCCATTATACCTAAAATAAGGAGTTTAGTCTCAACAAACACAATTTGGCCTATATTTCAAAATTTTTATGAAAGAATAAACCTTAGCAAGATAACTTTCCCTCTAGAAACAACTCTATGCTACCCATTAATGATGATGTTGTCTTGAAGACAAAGGATCACTAATATGCCTGTAGAACCTGCTCTTTGTAGATCTACTTTAACGCTATGATATGAGTAATGCCTCAATAGATAGTAGTAGTAAACTAACTCATCCAGACTTCCATATATACCACAAAATACTTCTTCAAACATTGTTTTACCTCATATCTTCTAATGATGCTTCCTATCTGAAGATTCCTTTGAGATGTCAAGGTTATGTGGATGCCAATTGAGTTGTTAATGGCATGAAGATGTACTTCTATTGTATATTTCAATCACTAATCTGATCCACCCTTACATATAGTGCAATTCCACTGAAATGACTTGACTTTTGAAGATAACCATCAAAATTCCAAGATCATCATTCTTGAATATTCAAGGATTGTGATGACAATACATATCACAAGACAATTAACCCAACAACTTCCTCTCACGTATGATTCAACTTATTTTACCATAGGAAGGAACTTCGCATGTCACATATATTATTTTTAATGTATATGCATAAGAAAAGGGCAGAAAAGATAGTGATCTCAACTTGTACAAGAGACCCTCTATACATAGATGAATGCTTCCATTTCTAGGTAGAAATCATATTTTGAAATAGCCTTGTGAACCCTTCAAATATGTCAAAAAATACTTTTCAATATATGTATGAAATTTCCCCAACCAATATTGGCTGCTACTAGCCCAAGTAGACAGAAAAAGCTCAATGTAGTGTGGAAATGAGGCTTCTTAAGGAGGTCTTGAAAGATCAAGAAATTATTCAAAAGTGATGGAGAATCTTGCTAGAGAGGTTTAATGGATGCCATGAATGATTCCTCAGGTATGCATTAAAGAGGTCTATAATTGATGTACCAGAGATATTTTCCCTAACATAGAGCCAAACCTTCTACACATAAGTAATAGATTAGTGTATACAGGTGTCTAGAAAATGTTTCAAATCAGTCCTTTAAGTTAATGAAGGACTGTAAAAGCTCATCGAGATTGTCTACTCGAGAAACTATATGGATATGTGTCATAAATTTTGGATAAGGATAATACTTTTGAATTTAGTAGATCCACGCTATATGGTTAGGCCACTGCACTTGGAATCAAACAAGACTTTTCCCAACCGAGTGCTAATATTTTGTCCTTCAAAATTACAGAGATTAGGACATGAATGATTGTCAGATCTCAGAGTTATGATCATCTTATATGAAACATTTATTAGCATAACTCTCAGTCTTTCTATGACAGGCACGTTCCTATGTTGGTATACTTGGAGGATCATGATGACTAATAAGGGTGTTTATAAACATAATCAAGTGGTATTATCAGTGATGTCTAGAACCCTTGCTGCTTTTTTTTAGGGGTGATGACCTCTGGATGTTTTAATCAGTTCATTAATCACGCTTTTTTTGAACTCCATCTTTTCCATATTCAAAATTTTGTCTATTGCCCTCATGAAATCTGCTATTAAGAGTGGTTCAGTCTATCCTACAGTAATGTTATGCTCTATTTAGGTGTGAAATATATTGTCTCCACCTATCCATCATAGACATCATCCTGCAGTCTCTTGGGAATCGAGATAATTCAGTACCTAAATTTTACACTGTATTTCGAATCATGCTTTCTAGGATTTGTCAGGACTTTTCACAAGTATTTTGAAGTTTCTAATGAATTTACATCTTCTCTCCATTGTACAAGATTCAAAAATGCTCCTGCTGATATGAAGTTTTGATATTTGTATGATATCTTTAGTGTTTGTTTAATGTTTCCATCTTCTTCTATGGAACTTTAATTGTAAAATATGTAAGCTAAAAAATGCAGTCCTCGTTTCTGCCTTGTCATAAAGAGAGGAAAACCAAGAAAGATAACGGCAAACACCACACCACTGTTGGGATAGACAATAGTGGTAAGAACACGATAGGAAAACATCCTACGGGTGATTTTTCTTATATTTTAAAAGCTGGAATTTTTTTTTTTTTTAGTGATAAACCTGGAAATAAGAACAGCCCACACGCGCGGTTGCTAGTACCTTTCCAGTGGCATACCATTGGTCTACCTGAATGTTACATCACCAAGTTACAATAATTAATTAACAAGGCCTGAGATCAATAGCTACATTGGGAAAACTCAGTGCAAGGGAAAATCATGCATGCTAGGATTTTGATCTGGGTCGTTGTCACAACAACTAGTCCAAGTTTCCACTAGGACATATCCTGATAGACGAGGTGATTGTTCTTATATGTAGGAACCCATCAATTAAACATTCTAGTGAAACTGTGTTCATATAATGGCACTAATAATGTACACAATATCTTTTTTCATTTTCGAGAAGTAAAGCAACATTACATGTGTGAATTCTGATTGATCATTGGTATGTAACTTGTTAATCTGTGCTTTATTGGTTAAATGTACTTATTTCCTTGCCATATTTTATGTAGAAGATTTTGCCATGTTGCAGGCCATATTTTGGATGAATTTAATGTCTAGAAGACAATCATTGCTAGCCTAATTTGATTTTATTGAACTGCATATTGGAGTCATGGAAACATTATCCTATATTTTGTAGATAATTTTCCCTCTAGAAACAACTCTATACTACCCATTGATGATGATGTTTTCTTGAAGACAAAGGATCACTAATATGCCTGTAGAACCCACTCTTTGTAGATCTACTTTACTAATATTATTTGAGTCATGCCTCAATAGATAGTAGCAGTAAACTAACTCATCCAGACTTCCATATATACCACAAAATACTTCTTCAAACATTGTTGTACCTCATATCTTTGAATGATGCTTCCTATCTGAAGATGTGTTTGAGATTTCAAGGTTATTTGGATACCAATTGAGTTGTTAATGGCATGAAGATGTAGTTCTATTGTAGATGTCAATCACTGATCTGATCCACCCTTACATATAGTGCAATTCCAGTGAAATGAATTGACTTTTGAAGATAACCATCAAAATTCTTAGATCATCATTTTTGAATATTGAAGGATTATGATGACAATACATATCACAAGATAATTAACCCAACAACTTCCTCTCACGTCTGATTCAACTTCTTTTACCACAGGAAGGAACGTCCCATGTCACATATATTATTTTTAATGTATATGCATAAGAAAAGGGCGCAAAAGATTGTGATCTCAACTTGTGCGACCCTCTATACATAGATGAATGCTTCTGTTTCTAGGTAGAAATCATATTTAGAAATAGTCTTGCGAACCCTTCAAATACGTCAAAAAATACTTGTCAATATATGTATGAAATTGCCCTGACCAATATTCGCTGCTACTAGCCCAAGTAGACAGAAAACGCTCAGTGTAGTGTGGAAATGAGGCTTCTTGAGGAGGTCTTGAAATATCAAGAAATTATTCAGAAGTGATGGAGAATCTTGCTAGAGAGGTTTAATAGATGCCATGAATTATTCCTCAGTTATGCATTAAAGATGTCCGTAATTGATGTACCAGAGATATTTTCCCTAACATATAGCCAAACCTTCTACACATAAGTCATAGATTAGTGTATACAGGTGTCTAGAAAATGTTTCAGATCAGTCCTTTAAGTTAATGAATGACTAGAAAAGCTCATTGAGATTGTGTACTCAAGAAACTATATGGATATGTATCATAAATGTTGGATAAGGATAATAATTTTGTGTTTAGTAGATCCACGCTATATGGTTAGGCCACTGCACTTGGAATCAAACAAGACTTTTCCCAACCGAGTGCTAATATTTTGTCCTCCAAAATTACAGATATTAGGACATGAATGATTGTCAGATCTGAGAGTTATGCTCATCGTATATGCCACATTTATTAGCACAACTCTCAGTCTTCCTATGACAGGCACCTTCCTACGTTGGTCTATGTTTTGAGATGGCTAGTTTGACTCTCTGCCAGATTAACTTTCCTATTTTTTACAGGCCAAGTTAGGTTTAACTTGCAAGTCTAGGTCTAAATCATTGAATTTTTTAATATTCTAGTAAACCCATACATTCATAAAAACTCCTAATTTTTTCCAATTCATTTCATCAAACTGAGCCCTCTTTGTGCTTCCAGTTCAGAAATCTAGCCATCTAAATATCAGGAAAGTGACCTTGCCCAAAACATAACCATAGATTTATCTAAAACCTGCTAATTTTCTGATCATTATTCCTTTGGTCCATTTGGAAAATCCATCCATCCATTCTGTGAGGGATGCTATACCTCCCTCTAAAGTCTTGAATCAATTGTTAATTTAGCTTTCATCATTATGATCCTAATATTTAAGATGATAATTTATCATGCTACAATTGTATCAATAAACTTCCAATTACCAAATCCCAGCAATACACATGCACTGGAAATCTCTCTCACATGCTCTTCCCATTCAACAACAACAATATATCAATAGTACCTCAATATTACTAATACCAGAAGTACTTATGACTGTATGATGATACCAATAGAATTTCTTTGAATTTAGCCTTGCAATGATCTGCTATGTTCCTTTTGAACTATCTTCTTCAAGACTGGTCATGCCAAGGTGACTTATGCAACATTGATTTAGTTTAGTGTTGTTGAAAGAGAATTTGGAAAATAGACAATGCACTTTAAGCTAATAATGAAAATTTGACTTATTTCCTAAAGGTTACGATCCTTTCCATTAGTTGAGGGAGATGAAAAATTGCGAACACTTTTTATAGCCTATAATCAGTGACACGGTTTTCACCACATAATGCAATACAACTTTGACTTTTTTCTCAATCTAGTGGAGGATTTGAACTAACTTCTTTAGGTTATCAAGAAAAGTGATTTCTTGCACAAAGGAGGTTTGATCTTAAAACAATATTCAAATGTCCACAAATTTATACACCTTTAGGAATGCTTCTTTCAATGATGCTACTACAGGTCTTCAAGGTAAATTATTGTATAGAATATTTCAATGACTGTTTCTTCTCAAAACTAAAAGAGGATCAACATTGTTGCAAAACATCAAATTCTTCCACTGCTTGATGCCTGTAGCTTTCTTTTTTTTCAATGTGACCAAAGATTCATTGATATTATTACTGAAGCAAAATATCGAACCTCTATTGCTTCAAAGATAAATAGGCTCAGTTAAGACACCTCAGGTTAGGGCTTCAAATTCAGGGTTCGATTCCTGGTAGAAGTATATTTTGTTTTTGAGTCAACTTAAACCAAGCGAAGATCTGTAATTTATTTCCCAATCTAGCTCTCGATCAAGGAATAATTTTGTGTCATGCTTATAAGTTTTGAATAAGTTACACTCCTATGAATTTTGTGGATTCTCTCTCTGATCAAAATTTTGCAACGATTTTTTTTACATGTGTGTTTACTGCCATCAATATTCCGATGTTTCCTTTTTGTTTAACATTTTTGGTTTCTTCAGTCTTCCAACCGCACAGCACCGTTGCTATAGCGACGTTTACATTTTTTAAATATTTTGGTTTCATCAGTCTTCTGACGGTTTATAACCGTCACTCTAGCGACGTTCACATTTTTTACATTTTTGGTTTCATCAGTCTTCCAATGCTTATAACCGTCATTCTAGTGACGTCTACTTTTTTTCTAAATTTTTGGTTTCGTCGATCTTGCGACGCTTGTGCCAGTCATTCCAGCTAGGCTTTTGCTAACATCAGAATAGTGACGATCTGGCTAATGTCAGAATAACGGCGATCTTGCTAACGTCAGAATAGCGACACTCAGTATGTAACGTCAGAAGAGCGACAACCGTCTGGAAACGTCAAAAAATGTGTTTCTCTTCCGACACTTAACTGAAGTGTCGGAATTGCGACTCTAGGAGAAACCAAATTTTTCCCCACCTCAAAGTGTCACTCTTGGGATGCCTATGTGTCGCAAGACTGACATTTTTGCCATTAGAAATTGGGCCAAATGTGCTAGTCTTAGTTCCCAAACTTTAGAACATAATCCTTTTTTCAACCTTTTCAGTGAAAACACCCTCTGTTTTGAGCTTATTATTCTTTGTTTATTTTTCTATTCTTTGGAAATGATTTGAGTATTGAAATTTATCTACAATATGAAAATTTGCAAGTAAGAAATGTTCAATCACCTTGTGATACTGTGAATTACAGGAGTTTAATAGTGGCTCCATTTGGGGATGTTGTCCTCCTAGCGAGGAAGCAAAGAACCACAGATCTTTGAATATGGCAACCACTGCCTTGGTTATTGAGATGATTTAATGTAGCAACCTGATCTACCACAAAAAATTTGCAACTGAAAACTTTATTCATTTTTTCTGAACTTCTAATCTATGTACTGCAATCTGGACTAAAATATAGCCAAAATATGCACGCCGAACTGTCAGGAAGAGATCATTGCTGCACCCTGAAAATCTGAATGTTGAAACTTGAACTATGTTGAAACTATAGTCTGGAATACACTTGAAATGAAAACTGAAAATAAATATGAAACTAAAACTGGAAATATGCTTAGAGTACTGAGCTTATTTTCAGTCATCTACCTACTCTAATCTGATAAAATGACATCCATATCAAATAATAACAAACTTTCAATGCAACCAGTCAAGCAAATGGATACTTAACTGAAGTTTTCTTTCCACCTCTCTTGGTAGAAAAATGAATTTAAAACATTGAAACTTAACTTTTCCACTCGATTCAATAGCTCTATTGATGAAATTGGAAAATTTTTCCTTCACAGATGGCTACAATATACTCACCATAGGATGATGGTAAACATGAAACATAATTTCTTCTGGACGATTTGTAATAGGAAAAGAAACCTCATTCCAAACTACTACTTTGATTATGTGTTGAAACTGATTCTCTTCAAACAGCAAGAGAGAATTTTTTTTTCCCTCATTATCCACTATAGTCAAGTGCTCTGAGTGCTCTATATCATTATCTTCATCACAGGGAAGCCTGCAAGGGAGTTGCAAACTCTCATAGCGCATCTTATGTTGGATAGATGATTTTTTGGATCAGTTGGAGCAAGAAAAATAATTTTCCAAGTTGGAGGTGAAGTCTGGATATCACCATGTTCGATTCAAGGAAGAGGACACTGGGAAGACCGCCTTAAAAACCAGGAAAGTTTTGTATGAGTGGTTAGTCATTCCATTTAGCCTATGTAATGCACTAGTTACATTTATGAGATTAATGAATGATGTATTGTGCACTTCTATAGTTTCATTTTTTATTTTCTATTTGGATTATATACTTGTATTAAATACTACCTGGGAGGAGCATATTTCACATTTACATGAGTGTTGGAAACATTGAAGAAGCACCAGCTACTAGAAAATCTCAAGAAGTACAAGTTTGCGCAGTAGTCTCTAGTGTATCTAGGGTATGTCCTTCACTCGATTCAATAACTCTATTGATGAAATTGGAAGATTTGTCCTTCACAGATGACTGCAATATACTCACCATAGGATGATGGTAAATATGAAACATAAGTTCTTCTAGATGATTTGTAATAGGAAAACAAACCTCATTCCAAACTACTACTTTGATTATGTGTTGAAACTGATTCTCTTCAAACAGCAAGAGAGAAAATTGTTTTCCCTCATTATCCACTATATTCAAGTGCTTTGAGTTCTCTTTATCATTCTCTTCATCAAAAGGAAGCCTACAAGGGAGATGCAAACTCTCATAGCGCATCTTATGTTGGATAGATGATTTTTTAGATCAGCTGGAGCAAGAAAAATAATTTTCCAAATTGGATGTGAAGTCTGGATATCACCATGTTCGATTCAAGGAAGAGGACACCGGGAAGACCGCCTTCAAAACCATGAAAGTTTTGTATGAGTGGTTATTCATTCCATTTAGCCTATGTAATGCACTAGTTACATTTATGAGGTTAATGAATGATGTATTGTGCACTTCTATAGTTTCATTTTTTATTGTCTATTTGGATTATATACTTGTATGCAATACTACCTGGGAGGAGCATATTTCACATTTACATGAGTGCTGGAAACATTGAAGAAGCACCGGCTACTAGAAAATCTCAATAAGTACAAGTTTGCGCAGTAGTCTCTAGTGTATCTAGGTTATGTCATTGATGAAGCAGAGCTGATGATAGATCCTTCCAAGATCAAGGCCATCATTAAATATCCATTTCCTACTAATGTTTCTGAGGTCAAGAGTTTCAATGGGGCAACACGATACCCGAGGAAATTCATAGCCTTGTTTTCAGTGCTAGAAGAATCGATCCACGCCATAACAACAAGTGGTGAGAGTTTCTAGTGGGGTAAAGGTCAAAAAGGGCTTTCGAAGAGATAAAGAAGAAGATCATTCAAGCACCAATTCTGGCATTACCAAACTTACAGAAACATTTCCAAGTGGAGATAGATGCAAGTGGGTATGTTATGGGAGATGTCTTGACGTAGGGAGGAAGTCCTATATACTACCATTTTAAAGTATTTGATGGGGAAGTTCTTAACTACCCTACATATGAAAAGGTGCTCTATGCCATGCTACAAGTTGTGAAGAAGTGGAAGCATTATCTGATGGGGAAGGAGACAGTAATCCACATAGATCACTAATTTTTATAGTACTTTCAGGGCCAAAGTAATATTCAACAGACCAGGAATTATGAATGGATGGGGTTTTTAAAAAAAATTCATCTTTTGATCGATTATAAGAAGGTAATTACAAACATGTTGGCCAACATGCTTTCAATTCCACCCACATCGAAGGTTACAGCTTTGGGGACTCTTATGCACATGGAAACATTCACCCATGATGCATATAGAGAGGAATATTCAAAGGATGAGGAATTCAAGGAGTTGTATTAAAAATTGAAGAGTTAGAGTCATGCATGATGGCGATAGCAATATTTACTACCATATCTAGTACAAGTTACTCTACATGATGGATAAGCTATGTGTTCCTAAAGGTGAGTGATTGAAGTTGATTAGATAGGCTCACACCTCCAAGGTTGCAGGTAAATTTGGTGTAGGAAAGACCATGGCTAACTTGTAGAGGTATGTGTATTTTCCCAATATGGAGGAGCGGGTTGTTAGGTTCATAAGAGGATGCATGATTTTTTGTACCAACAAGCCTAGCAATAGGAAACAAGGTCTATATCATCCCTTAATTGTACCTATTTGTACTTGGGAGATAATTTCCATGGAATTTGTGGGAGGTTTACTGAAAACGGGGAAGGAACATTATTACATGTTCATGGTAGTTGAAAGGTTCAGAAAGATGTGTGTTTTGATTCCCTATAAAAATTCGATCAGCAAGCAAGAAGCACCAAACTTTTTATTTAAATGGGTCTGGGTGCACATTGGGATAACAAGGAGAATAATTTAAAACAGGGATATAATATTTCTCAGTGCATTCTGGAGTACATTGAGGGAGAATATGGACATGAAGTTGAAGATATATACAACATTCCATCGATAGAGAGATGTGAAAACAAAAGTTGTCAAATAAAATTTGGTGCATCTTTGCAGGGGATACAAATAGAAGCATCTGAATACTTGGGATGAAAATATGGTATATCTACAACATTCTTACAACAAAGAAGTATACACTTCTACATAAAATTCCCCATTTGAGACTTTTTTTGGATACTTTCCACCTTCATCGTTGGATATTGCATATGGGAAGCAAGGAGGAGTGAGGGAATATCTTACAGGAGATACTTTGAGCGATAAAAAAATATTAGAGAAGACCAAGCAGATCCATCTACAGGTACAAGCCACACTACAAAAGTTGTAGGAGAAGCATAAGGTCAGGCTTGACCATAACAAAACAAAAAAAATGATTCAAGGTGGGAGACAGAGTATGGTTATAGTTGAAGAAAGAGAGGTTGCATGGGCCTAGTAAGAAAATCAAGGCTCTGAGGTATGGTCCTTTTGAGATACTAGAAAAAGTGTGTGATAATGCCTATCGACTCAGTTTACCACCATATATGTGAAATTACTCAATTTGTGAATGTAGACAATTTGAAACTCTATGAGCCTTCCATGCTCAATAAGGAAGAGGAGTGAGTCATACCTTTTGTGGAGGATTTGGCACTAGATGCTCAATAAGAGTTCACAGAGGATAGAATTTTTCATAATAGGTCTAGAAATACAGGACATGGGAAGCATGACATTTTTCATATTGTGTTGAAGGGACAACTTCCAGCAAAGCTAAATGGTACACCAAAGAGAAGGTGGATGAAAATTTTGCTCATCTCATTCAGTAGAATCTTTTCAGGATGAAAATCCTCCCAAAATGGGGAGTTCTGATATAGATTCAAACATTATATTATTTTTTATCCATCTCGATGCATTTGGAGTGGAAAAATGGAGGAATCATCTCACAGGACTATTTTACTAGGAGGACCTAGTTTGGCAAAACGAGGTCTGAAACCTTCTAGGAGTTCTTTGAGGGATAAAATGACATTTTTTGGGGGTAAAACTTCGTCACTTTAATTCCACACCATTTCATGTTAATATACACACATATATCTTTCCAACGTTGCAAGAATCACGCCGATTGGGGTTTTTATGCAAAAGTTATGTCACTCATAAGTTGACCTTGTTTTTTACACACCTATAGCTCAATACGATACCCCATCAGCCCGAATTATTCATGGAAAAGGGTCTAGCCACGTTATTATGATGTGAAATACTCTAGAATATTCTATATTGTAACTCTAGTTAAGATTTGGTGTAGTCAAAATTAACCACTAGCAGGATATTGGGTTGTGTCATAATCGGGCCACTAGGAGGAAGAGGCATTCCATTCTTTCGAGAGAATTTTTTCCATAGTTAAGAAAATATATCCAAGAGAGATAGGACATAGATCAAACACAAAGGGTATGTGCATTGTAGTAGCCCACAGGCCATAGGCATTACTTCTTGTACTGGCAACCATATTTCTAGACAGAGAAAGAGAGCGAAGTGACCTCACCTTCCAGCTGGGATTTCTCCGAAAAGGGTTTCCTGGAGAGTATATCTTGCGTCTTACGTGTGCTTGTGTGAGTTTATTTTTATGTTCTCTACTTTTCTGCATAATCTCCATTTGCATGTGTGCACTAATTATAGTTAAATCTATCAATCTAGAATTTTAATAAAACTATAACAGTGTAAAATTTCAATTTTAATATATTATTATCAGATTTGTTGTGAAGAACTTTCCTATGGAATATCCATGGTATTTTAAAGATCAACAAGGCTTATTATGAGGATGTTTCTCACATTTCTCCCAAGTTCCCCTACGCATCTTCCATTTGGATCATTGTGTTAAACTTTTTAAATATCAATGCTAGATGGGATTCTTCATGAATGGAAGCATCTCTAATGGAGTGGAAGTTGGAATAAAATGAATTTAGAACTATTACTTTTATATTTTCTGAGGCATATTGAGGGGAAAAAATTCCTTAAATTTTGAAAAAATCTCATTGGACATTAGTAGAATTTGCGTAAAAATATGTGCATATTTTAATGAGATTGGGATTGTGAAACATATGAGAACATTGGGATGCATTCAAAAAATAAATATATAGAGAATATATGCTATGCGATTTTCTAACTGGGTTGCAAATCACAGCATATGTAGTAATGGGGCATACTTTTTCTTAAAACTAGGTCAATTTTATCATTTTTGTTGGAAGAGAGGTTCAAGTAGAAATACTCACAATGAGATAATTTCTCTTTCGGGAGTTTTATATTTTGAAAAATGGTTATCCGTTGATACATTGGATGTCCATGGGGATAAAAAATCCTCTATTGACTGAGCAAATGAAAGGTCTTCTTTTGGTTTTCAATCGTGCCCATAAACTCGATGAATAGAATTAGGATGTTGAGTAGGTAGTTCAGTAGGGTGAACTTTTTTCATGTATATAGGGAACAAAAGAGTATTGTTGATACTTTCTCAAATATGGGACACACATACTTCTCCCCATATAGTAATGACGAACTTCAAAGGATTGGGAAATAGTGTTTACTTGAGTACCACAATTTATTGATGTTGATATACAAGATTATTTGTTTAGATAAAGTCATACATCTTTGATTTGTATTTATTATTTTACCTTTTTTTTTTCGATACCTCTAAAGGAGCATATTTCAAAATCTGTTATATATGATTTCTTTAGGACAAGAGGGGCTCTACAGCCTAGTATAAGGGTGATGTGTACGTTTAATGTAAGAATATAGAGCTCACTATGGGGTAGAGGTTGTGGTGTTCATAAAAAGATAAAAGTAGTAAAAATAATAACATTTAATTTGTTTCATTGTCATTTTCTTTTTATCAATAAAATTACTAATAAATTTTTAGATAAAAGGAAATCATAATATAGATATTACATTATAATATATAAAATTTAAAGTAGCACCAATAAGTTAAGATCCATTTTACCTTATAAAAAGGAATAATTATTTCATAACCATATTTATATTTAATTAGTAAGCACATAAAAGCTTTAGTACTTACTATAGACTTACAGTATAGCAATATGTTTAACCATGGGCAGATACCATGCCTCATCAATACAACATGCCCAAAAATCATCTCTCATTTCACAATCAAAATATTTTATAAATATTTTATTCAAATTTAATTTTATAATATATTTTTATTAAATTAAAAGAAAAAAAAATATTATAATTACATTTGAGATATATTTACACCTCTATCACATTAAAATACATAAGATATCAAGAATATCTATAAATTAATATTCCTTTTACCATATGAATTAAAATAATAATTTTGTAATAGTATTTAAATTCCATTAATAAGGACATAAAAACTTAATACTCACAATATAACAATATTTTTAACCATCCATATTCACCGCCACTTTACCATGGGACAATATTATGGCTCATCAATACCACATGACCAAAAACCACCTCTCATGGATCAAACTATTTTCTAAATATTTCTTTAATTTAATTTTATTACATTCTTAGGCCTAGAGACACTCTAAATGGGGAAAAGATTTAATGTTGTGTTATATTATGTTATCTAAAAATTTTTACCCAATCAAATTACATAAAAATAAAAATGAAAATAAAAAATAAAATTATTAATTAAAACATTTTGATTTATTGTTTATTTAAACTAAGAAATTAAATTATTAATTAAACTCATATAGATCCATCTTAACTTCAGATCTATCAAGCTATGAGAGGATCAAATTTCTCTAGGTGAAAATCTTTCTTCAAGTTTGGCACTGAGAAAAGAGGTTTTCACCTCGAGAGATTTGACCCCATAAGTTGGTTAATGTTGTAGTCAAGACACTAGATATGGTGAAATTTTGAATATTATAGTCATATGTAAACAAACTCTTTTGATACAAAGAGTGTTGGTTTTTTCTTTCCAAAAAAAAAAACTAGGTTCCTACTCATGTCATGCTCCTTAACTATAGATATACTAAATATCAAAAAAATCAAGTTTCCCAATTTGCAAAGTTCTTTTCAAATTGAAATTGTATATTTTTTTTTTTTTTTTAAGATTTTGTAACACCATGTTTTATGTTAATTATGTTTGACAAACTTTTATGATACATTTGAATTATTAAAAGTTAACGAATATGATTGTTCATTAGTGAAAACTTGAGTGTATTTATAATAAAATAAAAGTAATTATTATCCTAAGTAAAAATAATTTAATTGAATGGTAAATGATTCCAAGATTCCAGAGTAAAAGTAGAGGCAGACAGTTACTTCCCAAAAATGATAAAATGGAAATCCTAAGCAAGGGAAGGGGTTTTGTTTAGAAAAATGCTAAGGGTTAACAAAAATATGTTGAGAAGAGTTGTCCAGAGCTGGTAGGGAACCAGTGGAGCTATTTAAACCCAAAGAAGTCTATGGATTGTAATCCTGGGGTTTATCTTCTAACTAAGGTTGTCTACTTCCTAAGGCTCTCTAGAGGAGCACAGAGGGAGTAGAGGACGTGATAGTCTCTCTCAAGTTTGGGTGGAACCATCAGTTACTAGAAAAGAAAATACAAAGATAAGTACTTATGATTGCTTATTTTGTTATGCAGATAGTAGTTTGGGAAAGAAATTATGAATGTTTATATTTCTATTAATTTTTTTTATGAGTTTTACCTACAATGTCAATTAGTATAGTCAAAATTTGTCATCTTAAAACTATAAGATGAAAATATGGTAGACTAAAGTACAGAAAAGTAGACCATTCTGATGCTAGTTTAAAGGAAGCAAGTAGTAATTTAAACTCTGCATTTCCTATTAAAAAGAAAAATAAAAATAGATAGAAAATAATTTATCTTTATACAGTCTAGAATCCATTAAAAATTTCGAAATAAAATCAGATAGAAAATCATTTATATTTATACAGTCTAGAATCCATTAAAAATTCTGGAAAGAAAAATTACAGAGTTTGGAATCAATAATGGAGGAGTCTATACTAAATATACCCATTAAGGGGGTACGGAGGTTTAGCTCTGATCCCCGTGGAGACAGGTTAGGGGTCATGGCCCTTTGGCTGCCTTAATAGTCAACATGTTGTAACATACATATGACAATTAAATAAATAAATAAGGTTGTGAAATATAAGTATACATTCACATATATAAATAGCAATAGATAAGTAAACCTCGACAGGAGAAATTTAGATATAAATCTTGAGAACAATACATAGCATAAGTAAATGGGATAAACAAAAACACATATATATTCATATATGGAAGAGTTGATTAAACAACATGAAATCCCAGAACTTCTTGATGAGAACCATAAACCCTCAGGATGAGGCAATAATACTTACTGTGTTTGTTATTATATCTACAGAGTAAAAGAGGCAATTAACTAAAAAACCCCAAACTAAGAAATTAACCCAGTCTCGATGAAGTCTATTAACCAAAATACAGAGTTTGGAATTCTGAAAATCTCTAGTATACAAATAAATTCTGAAATTCTGAACCTCAAGAAAATATATTACATTATCCACTATCACATAAACCAGCTCATGCTTGGAAGCCTTGAAATTGACAAAAGGAACATTTGATGCAGGATTACTAAAAACACAATAGAGTCACCTTGAACCGAATTGAGTAAGTAACCAAACATGGTAGACCTTAAGTAATATCAAGAATTTGGAAACAAGACACTTGCATGCAGGCACAACGATGGCCCTATGGTGCCCTACACATCGGGAGGGTTTCACCCTCAGCAAACATAACTTTGTAAAGGAGAAAATAAATACTTTAAGGGGTCTAAGCATATCTATGATCTGGAAGCAGTGGAGTAAGTTTCGAACCCCTAACTCAGTTATGCAACTCCGGAAGGAGATAAGGCTGAGCATGGAAAACAAGAAACGCAATAAGAAAAAATGAAGATAAGATAGTAAAAAGAACCAAGAAAGGAAATAACCTGTTAATTATGAAAGAAAATTTGATTATAACCGATAGTGGGTGGAATACCTTCTTATGGTAGGGCTTGTGCCAACCAAACTCCATATCAAACTTGCTAAAGAAATTTAAACTAACCAATTTTTGTGGAACCCTAGCACCAAAATCTCTGTGTTGTTGGAATGAGGACGCCAATAGTGGAGGAATGTTTGTAAGTAACCTCCCAAGTAGATGAAAACTTCAAAACATTGACATACTCAGCATACTAAATACAAACAAGGTAAACCTGTATCAAACAATCGCAATGCTGAAGTAAAGGATGAAACCCTAGAAGGGAAACCTTTGAATTATCGATTGTTAAAGGTTTGAAGAAGAATTTTACTTGTAAGAATAGGAGTACATTCATTCCTATGAAGATTAGAGCTCCAGCGACTGAGGAAACCAAAGTTACAATAGTAACAATGAAGCGAAAATCATGGAAGTTGCGAAGCGAGACCATTGACGACGTCGACAGAAGAATGAGAAAAAGAAGTGGGACAAGGGGCGGGTAGCAACCCTAACTCCCCCCAAAACCCCTCACCATCATTGGATCTAGGGTTCAACGATCCAAGGGCTCAGATACGAAAATTTAATTTGTGGCAGACAGTTCTAAGGTTTAAGGCGGGAGCTTCCGGCCAGATGTCCCGCAGTCAAGGTGCCCAAAAACCAAGTTGGAAGGCGTAATACCATATGCTATGAGAAATGAATTTTCACAACATAGAAATCATACAACTACATTTAAAACTACAATAGCCATGTAATCCATAGAAAATATAATTAAATTCATAAGGTACAGAATCCGGATGTGTGACATATATGATTTGGTAATCAGATTTGTATGGACGGATATGCCAAGAGCCTATCTTAAAGTATATAATGGTTTATATAACTGTTTTAAAGTAATAGCATGATGTTGGATCTAATAGATTTTTTTATTAAATCATAGATGTAAATATGTAAGTTATGCTAATAGTGCATATGCAAATATATATATATATATATATATATATATATATATATATATATATATATATATATATATATATATATATATATATATATTTGGAAATATTCCATATAGAATAGGAGCATATAATAAAAAGGGGATCCATAAATTTTAACTCAGATAAAAGATAATTATGATTTTTAATTATGTTTATAGATGTGACAAGTGGTATCAGAGTGTGATTACACACTAGGGCTAGTTGGGCTAATATGATAATGTGGGTGTTTTCATATTGTTTTTTGTTTCAAAATTATGCACACTGATAGCAAGACTGATAAGAAGCTACAATGAGGAGAGGGTCCAGTCATCAAACACCAAAAAATACATAGGAATACCATCCCTTTTCCAATCCAAAAGCCAACCCAAAAATTTGGGTGCAATTAAGCATGGACCAACTCCAACAAACTAGTAGATTACTGGACGAGAAACAACACCAGATGAATAGACTACTAGATATGGTGTAGCAACTTCAAACAAAGATGATTCAGGGTCAAAGTGATAATGAGAAGTTAATGAGAGAGAAAGAAATGATATAAAGACCCTTTGAGATAAAAAAAACCATTATACAACACAACCCAGTCCAGAGAGGGACACTCACAAAGAAGGAGAGAAACAACAACAAATTCATGACAATCCTGAAGGGAGTCGTAAAAAATAGAGTAATAAGATTAGAACTTATAGTGAAGCCAAATATGGTAATATTTCAGATCAGAAAGAACTGAAGAAAAAGAAAGAGGAATTACAGGGTGAATTCCGTAAAATCAAGCCTCCTACATTTGATGGAGAGGCTAAAGAGATGGCGGAATCTTGGATAATAAATATGAATAAGTATTTTCAAGTTTATTGTAATGTTCCAAAATTTTCATGAAGGTAATTGGAACATTAATTTTTGTTTATTTCATCTAGGAGGTGAATAAAATGGGTAAAAGGCCCATGAATAGGAATAATATCCTTCATAATGTGAAAAGGATCCATGGAGCAGCTTGATTTTTCACCTTCCAGTGTGAAAAGGGGAAAATGCATGAGGACACGGTCAAGTTTGACCAAGTCAACAGCGCTGCCTAAGAGGTGTAGCTTGCGTGAGAAGACAAAACAGTTGGAGAGGGAGGAATATTCCTTCTAGAAGAAACCCTAATGTGTGGGGTCCAGGTCAAGAGAGCCTTCACTTGTATAAAAGGAGGATGAGGCAGCCATAGTGAGATATATTTGAGCATATTGATTCTAGTCTGAAGACTATTTTCATACTCCGGTTGTTCAGCTGAGTTGCAATGCTGCTTAGCATGAGGGATTCCTGTTTAGGATTTCCTCTCCTTCTTGAGAGGCCTCTTAAAATATTTCACTTCATCTTCTCCACATCTTGGCTCAAGGCCAAAGCCATTATTCAGTCACTGCATTATTTCTACTGAAGTATGACATAGTGTTGCTGGGTGTTGGAGTGGAGGGTTCCACAACACTTCTCTTTGGCTCATATTTTAGAGGAGGGAGTTCCTATTCCTCCAGGAGGTTAGTGAGAGGGATTTCAAAGCTAATATTTATATCTTGGCATCAGGCCAAGCTTCTCCCATCATCAGCAGCGCAGTCCAACTCCTTGGCCACGTTATTCTAGAGTGCATCGGCAGTGAGAGGTTGCACCGACATTTTGGAGGACAAGATCTCCAGTATTAGGATCAACCTTGTACTTAGGAAATCCATTGGAGGAGGTTTGCTGCATATTGGACATATTATTCAGCCATATCCATATTGTATTAGTTTTGAGTTGCAGCTGCTTCCCAGCAACTCTAGCATTTCTTTAGATTTTCCATTTGTACTTGTATTCCAGCCAATCCTTCTTAGGATTTTTGTATAGTTACTTTTAGGGGTTGAGAGCTTTCTCCCCCTCATTTATTTGAGATATCATTGTCATATCATTGTATTTTTATATTATATGTTGTAGTGTCTCCTATAGATAGCACTGTCATAGCTAGGGCATATTCATATAGCAGTGTTTTCTCACATTTGATGTACATGTCTTATTGAGGCTTTCATTGCATAGCTAGAGTGATTTATTCCTCCACATATTGTATACATTTTCTGCTATATAACATAATTTTTTGCTATATATATCTTCATGTGTTCACGGCTATAAAATAACACTGTGTTTCCATTTCCTGCTCAATAATTGTTGCAGTCTCTCATCGGGCACTTATTGAGGACATCTAAGTGTGGTAGATATGTTTAACCACCTTAGAAGGATTTATTTGGAGCCATATCTTGGATTTAGGACTTAGATACATTGATCTAAGGGAATCTAGGTCCTAGTTTCAATTCCTGTAGTAGCCATTACTAGAAAATTCGTTTTCCAGTCATGCCTTGCTAGCTGTTCCAGATTTGGAATATTACAATGGTATCAGAACTGCTTTCTTGGCTCAGCCTATGAGTCTAAGCCCAAGAAGATCAGAAGATTGAAGAGGATGGGATTTATCTCATCATATTTCAGATCCATGAAGAACCTCCCTAAGAAGGATAAGAAAAAAGGAGAGGAAGGCCCCTACACTTCCTATTCTCATCAAGGAGACAGAGAAATAAGCAGGAAAAAGACTCCATCTTTTGGAGGAGAAAAATAAAAAGGGGATAAGCTTACCAAGATTCTTCCTAAGTCTGTACATATGAGAAGATCTCAAGGATATTATGAGGAATATGCATGGAGAATCTCTTGGATGGTTTGATTCAAAATCAAACTCTTGATTTGAGGAGTGTAAGCATGCATCTACACATCCTAATACTCAACGCAGTCACATGCCTAGGATTGCCGGAAGGGAGATGGAAAGAGAAGAAGAGGTTGCTAGGAGGGAAACCCTTAGTGATTTCTTGAAGGAGTATGAGTCTCAAACTGAAAAATTCATAGATCATCTCATTTCTTCAGAGTTTTCCAAGATGAAGGTGAAGGAAGAAGAGCAACAGGATAGATTTCATCTATCTACCTTTGAGGATTCACTTGTATGTTTAGCCAAAGCTTGGGTGGAGGAGTTAGACACCTTCTTGCAACAGCACCAAATGCCAAAGGATGAAGCCATCAAAGTTGCAGCACTACATTTGAGAGGTAAGGCTTATGCCTAGTGGATCTCTGAATACTTTTCTTTGAGAAATGTAAACATTGCATCTTATGCTAGTTTCACTAAGGCATTAGTGGAAATATTTGATAGAAGGATTCATGAAACACATATGGTGGAGCAAAACAAAAAAATAAAAATAAAACCCTTACATGCAAACTTGCACCATACTTTGCTGGAAGAAAGGTTTTCTTATCACACCTTTGAGCAAAGGAGCATGGAGATCTCTTTTTCAAAAAGGGATCCAATCATGGGAGAGTTTCCCATACATGTTGCAGAGATTGAGGGCAGCAATGCTGTTAGATCTGGAGTTGACCTAGTACCTCATGCAGAAGAAGGAGGAGCCCTTACTCCAAATATGGGGATGCTTGCATCTTTGCAAGGAAGTCCCCAGGATCTCATGTGTGGATATCAAGGCACAACTCATGTTCTACCTATGCCATTGTTGAGGAGGTGTGGAACCTTGGAGACACAAGGAGGAGATAGGGAGAAGACCCAGCATCATGAGATGAGGAGTACACATCCCTATTCATTCATGGAGGTTGATGCACCTAAGAAGGTGATTGGATTGCGCAGTGGAAGAATGGAGAGATTTCTCCATTCATCTATTTAGTCATCCCATGTTGAGGATGTCTCATTGCATGGAAACATTTTGCCAGGGAGACCACTGGATGAGTAGAGGAGGATGAATGCTTCACATGTTGGGGCACCACTCATGGATTTCATGAGGGTGGAGACCTTGGTAGAGCTTGATACATAGTTGGGAATCTTGGGTAGACTCAAGGAGAGAGGGAGAATTCCCTCAACATCATATCTACCCACTTCCATTTCAGATTCTGCGTTGTGGTAGAAGCAGCAAGGGAAGGATAACAACCTTCCAACTTGCATCTTTGGCATAAGAGATGTCAAAGAGGAGGGTTACCATATGACATATTCTCTTCATGAGAGATCATAAGTGCTGTCACTATGGAGGTTAGATCCATATTGGAGCTCCCAGCTGTTGCTGGAGTATTCCAAGGATATTTTCACTTGCATGATCTTGGATGACCAGTTGCATGAGGAGGGATATTTAGTCAGAGATGGGGTCATCTTTTATCATGGTAGGATATTGTTTCGTAGAGCTTCCAACCTCAAGGAGAAGTTGCTACAAGCAGATTATGAGGATTTCCTTTTCAGTCACACTTGTTCTATGAGAGCACACCACACCATCATGGAGGGGTACTTTTGGATGGGCTTTGAGGAGGAGATATATTAGCATATGAGCAGATGCATAGACCATATGGAGATGGAGGAGAGACATAACTATTTGGAGGAGTTATCACAACCACCTATTTTCTCTTCTAGGATGAGAAGGGACTCACTTATGAGCCACTCCACTTGTATGAGCAGAACATATGGTAAGGGTGATGATTATTTTCATGATGATTTATATGATGTATGTCCCTTAACCATATATGTGCAGGATGTTGCTCCAGGGAGGAGCATTATTTCTTCTGGCCTTCATGGTCTAGTTGAGGCCATAAACATGGTTGATGGTCATTCCGTAGGAGGACTTGGGGAAGAGAGATATTATGGAGGACATGTTCATTGTACACCTTACATTATTCACTTCCTCCATACTTATGAGGAGATTGGAGCAGCAGGCAAGTGGTTGAGAAGCCACTTATTTTATCAGTCTCTATGGCCATTGAGGGTCAACCTGCACTGGTTGCATTTGAGGGATCATTTTCCTTCTCATTTGTTGCATATGGAAACAAGTATGATTCTCATTTTTTCTCCCTATGGTTCTATTGTTTCTTATTTTTGGAGGAGCATGCTTGGGAGAGAGACACATTGGGTGAATGTGTCCTTTGAGGGAGAAATTCCTCGCATTCTTTGCACTACATGTTCTAATGGGATCATGGGATATGATATGGTCACCTTGATAGCACATTTGTATCTTTATGAGGTGAGCCATATGATGGAGGAGATGCCATATGATGATGACTTCCAACTCATCATATATGGAGATACTTGGGCCAGCTTGATTTGCAGCGTTGGGGGAGAGATATTTGGAGGTCTAGTCCTTATTTTTCCACTTGAGGGAAAACTTATTGTAGCCCATGGATAGTTAGGACTCTACACTTGTCACAAGTGAAGATATGGATATAGTGGGGTAGGCTACATAGTCTACCATGTGCAGATTTTCATCCCACCTACTTTGCCGGAGCCAAAGGTGGAGTACAATTTTCAGGAGTTGCCTAGTTGGAAGGTGACTCATTTTGCATGGCTCATAGCTTGGAGATTGAGGATCCATATGGGGAATATAGTTCCCATTTTATTTCAGATCCCATTCTTCAAGGGGACCTATAGACATACTTTTCTATCCTCTTAAGTATTTCACCTTTACATGATGATGGCTTGATAGCTAACTTACATGCTGAGGAGGGGCAATGTGGAGGCTTGATTGATGAGATGGCATCACTGTCCTTGGAGGATATCATCATACATGTATTATATAGGGAGAGGAGGAGAAATGAATTCAGTATATCCTTGCACTTGCTTGAGGACAAGCAATCTTTGAGAGGGGAGGACTGTAATGTTCCAAAATTTTCATGAAGGTAATTGGAACATTAATTTTTGTTTATTTCATCTAGAAGGTGAATAAAATGGGTAAAAGTCCCATGAATAGGAATAATATCCTTCATAATGTGAAAAGGATCCATGGAGCAGCTTGATTTTTCGCCTTCCAGTGTGAAAAGGGGAAAATACATGAGGACAAGGTCAAGTTTAACCAAGTCAACAGCGTTGCCTAAGAGGTGTAGCTTGCATGAGAAGACAGTGCAGTTGGAGAGGGAGGAATATTCATTTTGGAAGAAACCCTAATGTGTGGGGTCCAGGGCAAGAGAGCCTTCACTTATATAAAAGGAGGAAGAGGCAACCATAGTGAGATATATTTGAGCATATTGATTCTAGTCTGAAGACTATTTGCATACTACGGCTCTTCGGCTGAGTTGCAATGCTGCTTAGCACTAGGGATTCCTATTTAAGATTTACTCTCCTTCTTGAGACGCCTCTTAAAGGATTTCACTTCATCTTCTCCACATCTTGGCTCAAGGCCAAAACCATTATTCAGTCACTGCGTTATTTCTGTTGAAGTATAACATAGTGTTGCTGGGTGTTGTAGTGGAGGGTTCCACAACACTTCTCTTTTTCTCATCTTTCAGGGGAGGGAGTTCCTATTCCTCCGGGAGGTTAGTGAGAGAAATTTCAGAGCTGATTTTCATATCTTGGCATCAGGCCAAGCTTCTCCCATCATCAGCAGCGCAGTCTAGCTCCTTGATTGAGTGCATCTATAGTGAGAGGTTGCACCGACATTTTGGAGGACAAGATTTCTAGTATTAGGATCAACCTTGTACTTAGGAAATACATTGGAGGAGGTTCGTTACATATTTTACATCTTATTCAACTATCTCCATATTATATTAGTTTTGAGTTGCAGCTGCTGCCCAGCAACTCCGACATTTCTGCAGATTTTCCATTTGTACTTGTATTCCAGCCAATCCTTCTTAGGATTGTTGTATAGTTATTTTCAAGGGTTGAGAGGTTTCTCCCCCTCATTTCTTTAATCTATCATTGTCATATCATTTTATTTTCATATTATATGTTGCAGTGTCTCCTATAGAGAGCGTTGTCATAGCTAAGGCATATTCATATAGTAGTGTTTTGTCACATTTGATGTACATGTCTTATTGAGGCTTTCATTGCATAGCTGGAGTGATTGATTCCTCCATATATTGTATATATTTTCTGCTATATTACATATTTGTTGGCTATATATCTCTTCATGTGTTCATAGCTATAAAATAACGTTGTCTTTCCATTTCTTGCTCAAGAATTGTTATAGTCCCTCATCGGGCACTTATAGAGGACATCTAAGTGTGGTAGATCTATTTAACCACCTTAGAAGGATTTATTTGGAGCCATATCTTGGATTTAGGACTTAGATACATTGATATAAGTAAATCTAGGTCTTGGCTTCAATTCTTGTAGCAACCATTACTGGAAAATGTGTTTTCCAGTCATGCCTTGCTAGCTATTCCAGATTTGGAATATTACATTTATGAATATAACAGAAAAATCAAAGCTCCCCTAGCCAGTTATCAATTGCGGGAAAAGGAAACTTTATGGTGGGAAAAGGTGAAAAATGTGTGTGGGATTGAGGATCAAAATGTGACTTGGGATCAGTTTCAATAGTACTTCAAGGACAAGTATTTAATCAAATTTTTCTTTGACAAAAAATTGCAAGAGTTTCATGATATAAAGCTGGTACAAATGTCTATGGATGAATTTATCACCAAATTTACCTCCTTGATATATGCCATATTTAAGAGATGAAAAGGCAAAGGTACAACGATTCTTGAGCAGTTTTCCTGCTCATATGAAGGAAAGAATTGACTTTGTGAACCCAAAAACAATGGACGAAGTAATCAGGAAAGCAAGGATGTGTTATCAGTAGTCCAAAGCAAAGGGAGAAGTTGGTAGAAGTTGGCCACCTAAAAAAGGACAAAAATTCCCCTCAAATTTTAAGAACAATAGACTAGGAAGCTATAAAAACTCTCTAAGGAATTTAGCAAATAGGAAGTTTGGGAAAAATCAGAAAAAACCCAAATGGCCCTCCTGAAGAGCGGCATAATGAGGCTTCTAGTAGGTCATATCTATGACAGACTCAAAAACCCCCATTGCAATGTTGGGGATGTGGGGAGGCACACTATTTTAATAAATATCCTCATGGAGGGAGAAATGAGGTGACAACCAACCTGCAAGAGGCATCTGTAGTGGGATATGTGGCACGAAACATACCTAGGATAAATGGTGCTCTGGAATATCATCAAGCATATTTTTAGCCAAATATGATAGAATTAGAAGGTAAGCTCCAAACCGCATCTGTTTCCATTTTGGTTGACCCTGGAACCAGTTTGAGCTATATAAACCCTCGCATAGTTGAAAATTGTAAACTGAAAAATCAGAAATTTAAGAATCCATGGCTAGTTCAATTGGCTACGAGAGCAAGAAGGTGAGTCAATACCAAAGTTCCAAATTACAAACTACTGATAGGAGATCAACACATAACCGTAGAATTGAAAATTATACCACTACGATATTCTACTGGTAAAGGACTAGTTAGAAAAACACTGGTCATTAATGGATTGCAACGATAAATTCATCTAATTTAAATCTGAAGACCATTCACGTCAGGAATTGTAGTCGATCGGGAAGCCACTTCGCTTGCGTCCCATTACAGCATCCCAGCTAAGTAAATGAATTAGAAAGGGGTGTCAGCTCTATGCGATCTAGGTGGGATTCTCTAATTCCAAGGATAATACCCCTATGCTAGAAAATATTCCTATTGTACAGGACTTTATGGATGTATTCCCTGAAAACATTCTAGGATTGCCACTGTAATAGGATATTGATTTTATAATAGAACTAATACCTAGAGCAGCACCTGTGTCACAGGAACCATACAAAATGAGCATGCCTGAACTAACCAAACTAAAAATGAAACTGCAAGAATTAATTGACTAAGGATATATTCATCCAAGTGTGTCTCCTTGGGGAGAACCAGTGTTGTTTGTTAAGAAAAAGGATGACAATATGTGAATGTGCATGGATTAGCGATAGTTCAACAAATTGACCGTCAAAAATAAGTACCCATTGCCACGCATAGATGCTCTGTTCGAAAAGGTGAATGGGTCAACAATGTTTTCCAAGATTGATCTAAGGTCGGGGTACCACCAAATACGGATTAAGGATGAGGAAATATCCAAAATAACTTTCTGTACTCGGTATAGACATTATGAATTCGTGGTATTACCGTTCGGGCTGACAAATGCACCAACAACCTTTATGAGCTTCATGCATGTCATCTTCCACCCATTCTTGGATACATTTGTTTTAATTTTTATTGATGACATACTAATTTATTATAAGAATGTGGAAGATCACAAGGAAAATTTATGCATAGTGCTGAAAATGTTACGAGAACACCAACTCTATGCCAAATTCAGTAAATGTGACTTCAACAAGGAGAATATTAAGTATGTGGGACACGTGATATCTGTTGAGGGGATTTCTATGGAACCCTAAAAGATAAGAATGATTATGGAATGTAAATTTCCTAACAATGTGGCATACATACGTTCATTTATGGGTTTAGCTGGTTATTACTGACAATTCATTAACGAATTTTCTAAAATAGCTTTTCCTATTACCTCTTTGGAGTGGAAAGGACGAGTCTTTAAGTGGACTCAATAATGTCAAAATATTTTTGAACAATTGAAGAGACTACTAATTACTGCCCCTGTATTAAAATTATTAGACCCAAGTAAGGATTTCGAAGTATGCACTGATGCCTGCAAGGAAGGGGTAGGAGCGTTTTTTACTGAGGAAGGTAAAGTCATAGCACACGAATTGAGAAAGTTGAAATATCATGAGAAAAGGTATTCTTCTTGTGATTTGGAAATAACTGTAGTGGTGCATGCCTTGTGAGTATGGAGACATTACTTGCTTGGAAAAAGGTTTGTGCTAATAACTGATCATAGTAGTTTAAGTAGCTATTTTAAATAACCTGATTTAAACACTCGCCAATCAAGATGGAATGCATTTTTAAGTGAATTCAATTTTGATATTCAGCATGTAAGAGGTAAGGAGAACCCTATTGCTCATGCTTTAAGTAGAAAATTGCATTTCATTTATGGAATTTATTTTAACGAAGTTGAGTCTAAGCTCGAGGAACAGATTTTGGAGGTAGCAAGGAAGGACCCTGAATATCAATTCCTATGGAAGCAAGCAAGAGAAGGAAAAAAGCAAGGAAAACAATTAGAGTATGAGCTTAATGAAAAACACCTCTTATTATACCGAAAGAAGATATATATTTTGAATCAAATGGGATCGAAAGGGCTGATTATGGATGAATATTATAGAAGTTCCTATGCAGGACATCCCGCATATCAAAAATGTTAACAACAATTAGGAAGGATTAGTTTTGGCCAGGGATTCATAAATACATTTCTATATACCTGACCAAATGCTTAGAGTACCAATAGGTCAAAGTGGAACACCAGCATCTAGCAAGATTTCTTCAACCTATCCCTGTACCAGAATGGAAATGGGAAGGCATTTCCATTTATTTCATCATCGGGTTACCCCGAAATAAAAGACACAATGACTCAATCATGGTGGTGGTGGATAGACTAAGCAAGGTATCCCATTTTATATATTTCCATTCAACCTAAAAGACAGTACATATTGTTGATATCTTCATGAAAGAAATTTTTAGACTGCACTGTATTCCAAGAATTGTTATCTCAGATTGAGATGTAAAATTCACATCAAATTTCTAGAAAACATTATTCACTGGATTGGGAACTAAAATACAATTTAGTATGGCTTACCATCCTCGAACAGATGGGAAAACAGAGATGGTGAATCAAGTTTTGGAGGATATGATGCGCATGTATGTAATGCAACAACCTACAAAGTGGCAAGAATATCTACACTTGGTCGAGTTTGCCTATAAAAATGGTTATCAAGAGTCCCTCAAGATGAGTCCTTTTGAAGCATTGTATGAAAGGCAATGTCAGACCCCCATAAATTAGAGTAGCCCGGAAACCAAGATGTTGCTTGGACCAGACATGCTTGAGGAAATGGAATGTGACGTGAGAAAGATTAGACAAAATTTAAAGATAGCTGAAGACCGGAAAAAGGTGTATGCAGACCAAAAGATAAATTTCAGGTAATTTGTGGTGGGAGACCACGTATATGTGAGGATTAAACCAAAGATCACTACCCGGAGGTGGAACACTTGTGCCAAATTGGCTCCAAGGTATTGCAGACCATTCCAAATTTTGGAATGGATTGGACTGGTGGCTTATTGAATGGCTCTGTCTAGTGATATAATGGTGCACAATGTGTTTCAGGTTCATTGTTGAAAAAAATCATCCATGACCCTAAACATGTGATACATTGGCAGAGTATACATGTAAGACATTATTACATTACAATTTACAAATAAGAAAGGTCCTTGTTGGAACTAGTTAAAAAACAATTGTGCATGTGCGGTTAGAGCCAGATGACGAGTTTTTGGTAGAGCCTCAGCACATTATCGATTAGAGAAAAATAACACTCTGGAGGTGAGTCATCCCCAAAGTTAAGGTGAAATGGAAGCACTTTAGCCCAGAGGAGGCTACTTGGGAGGATGAAAATTTTATTAGAGAGGCATATCCTGAATTATTTACAATGATAAGGTAACATTGGGGACAGTTTTTTCCTTAGAGGGGGAGATGTAACACCCTGTTTTATGTTAATTATGTTTGACAAAATTTTATGATACATTTGAATTATTAAACGTTAATGAATGTGATTTTTCGTTACTGAAAATTTGATTTAATTTACAATAAAAGAAAATTGATAATTATGTGTTGAGAAGAGTTGTCCAGAGCTGGTACGGAACCAATGGAGCTCTATAAACAAAGAGAAGTATATACTAGGTTGTAATCCTGAGGTTTATCTTCGAACTAAGGTTTTCTACTACCTAAGTCTCTAGAGAGGACAATGAGCAAAGCAGAGGACGTCATAGCCTCTATCAAGGTTGGGAAGAACCATCAGTTACTGGAAAAGAAAGTAGAGAGATAAGTACTTATGATTGCTTATTTTGCTATGCAGATAGTAGTTTGAGAAATAAATTATGAATGTTTATATTTGTACTAATATGTTTATGAGTTTTACCTACAATGTCAAACAGTATAGTAACATTTTTTTGTCTTAAGAACTAGAATACGAAAATCTGGTAGACTAAAGTACAAAAATTAAAACCATTATGATGTCATTTTAAAGGAAGTAAGTAGTAATTTAAACTTTTCCTTTCCTATTAAAAAGAAAAAGAAAAACAGATAGAAAATCATTTATCTTTATACAGTCTAGAATCCATTAAAAATTTTGGAATGCAAAATTACAGAGTTGGGAATCAATAATGGAGGAGTCTAAACTAAACATACCCGTTAAGGAGGCATGGAGGTTTATTTCTCAACCTTGTGGAGACAGGGCAGGGGTCACGGTCCTCAGGACACATTAATATTCAACTTTTTGTAACATACATATGAAAATTAAAGAAAGAAAGAAGGTTGTGAAATCTAAGTATACATTCACATATATAAATAGCAATAGATAAGTAAACCTCTGCAAGAGAAGTTTAAATATAAATCTTGAGAACAGTACATAGAGGAAGTAAATGGAATAAAAAACAACACTTATATATATTTAAATATGGAAGAGATAATTAAATAACATGCAAACCGAGAACTTCTTAGTGAGAACCATAAGCCCTTAGGAGGAGGCAATAAGACCTGCTACGTTTGTTATTATATCTACAGAGTAAAAGAGGAAATTAACTGAAAAACCCCAAATTGAGAAATTAACCCAGTCTCGGTGAATTCTACAAACTAGAATACAGAGTTCAAAATTCTAAAGATCTCCAGTATACAGATAATTTATGAAATTATGGACCTCAAAAAAATATATTACATCATCCACTTTGAAATAAACCATTTCACTCTTGGAAGCCTTGAAAATGACGAAAGGAATAGTTCATGAAGGAATTACTAAAAACGCAATCGTGTCACCTCGAACCAAATCAAGTAAGTAACCAAACATGATGGACCTTAAGTAATATAAAGAATCTGGAAACAATACACTTGCATTCAAGCACATCCATGGCCCTGTGGCATCTTGCAGAGCGGGAGGGTTTCACCCTCAGCAAACATAACTCTGTAAAGGAGAAAAGAAATTTGTTAAGGGGTATAACAATACCTTTGATCTGGAAGCGATGAAGTAAGTGCAAAACCCCTAAATCGATTATACAACTCCAAAAGGAGATAAGGCTAAGCACGAAAAGAAAACACCTCAAGAAGAAAAAACAAATATCAGATAGTAAAAAGAACCAAGAAAGGAAATAACCAGTTCATTATGAAATAAAATTTGTTTATAACTGATAGTGGGTGGAATACCTACTTGGGGTAGGGCTTGTTCCAACTGTTGGCTTGAGGTTTCTTGACCCAGGTTAGGAATTCAGGTTAACCAACAAAACCCTCTTACCACTGGCCCTTTCGGCAGTGACCTACTTGCGCAAGTCAATGCCTCTCCCGAAGCAGTATGGGGCGGTGCGGGAACTAGGTTTCTACACCTTGAGAGAGGTTTGAATGATGTGAGTGCCCTAACCTCCCAAACAAACCCAAACAACCCTTCGCAACAACATCCCTAACCAATAAACCCTTTTCAGAAACATTTAGGTCAAATATGCAGAATGTCTTGCGCAAGTTAACACAACAATCATAAATCAAGTAATAACCTTTAACACATCATATCGGAGCCCTATACCATCAAATCCATACCATAAGAATTCACATAAACCCAAACACGGTTCCGCAAGAGATCTAATTGCACATAATACAGAAATGATCAATAATATGCAGAAATAATCATAACATAAACATCAGATGAATATATAACTCATATATCCACAAAAATATTCCTTTATTACTTATCAAGTCAGATCCTTCATACAAAACACTTCAACAAACCGTGCACACAACCAATGGGGTCCACACACAACAGGGCTAAGGTCTCCGCGCACACAGCAAAAAAGAGCCTTCTTACCCAAAAAATCTGCACAAAATATCACCAAGTTTCCAGATCTAACATTCACATTCAAACTTGTCCAAAAATTGACTTCTTAGACTCGATCTAACCATCTATGTATAGTATTAGCATGCACTACTCTATGGTCTAGAAACTGTGGTTTGTGGCCCCTTGATCTACCCTTTGACCCATTATAACTCAGGAGGGGTTTTGACCCACCCCAAAACCCTTGTGCATGAATAATCTATTACAAAATATAGAAAAAATGGTCGGACTTAGGGTACCCCACTCCAACAGGCCCCCAACACAATCTTGTGACTCATTCCGAGTCACACTGGTACCGGATTCTTCAATTTATTCTGGAGATCCTCAATGGCACCTGAAAATGGTGCTAAGACACATGCACTTTGATCTGCTATGTTCTACACAGTCTCAACCAGTTTTTCTGAAGTCGGCCCTTCAGTGGCCAAAGTGACACTCTGCAACGTTTGGTTCAAATTATGGACTGCCAGATCAAGGTCCTGGGATAGTTTCATAGCCTCATCCGCCCATGGCTTCATATGATCTATAACTATCTATTTTTTGCGGTGGAGCTCCTCCACCTCATCCCATAGTTCCTGGCTGGTATAAAGTTGTGCCGTTCTCTGAGAAGGGATGAATGTAGGAAAATCCTCCCATAAATCGTCGAAATCCTACTCCTTTGCACACAGCTCCTGAGTGATTTTCTTGACTAATGGATCTGTCTGCATAGAGTTCCATAGCCTCATGGATTTCTCTAAGAGTGTCGAACCCTTCTCAACATCTGCAGAGATGTTGGTGAATGTTGTCTTTACTTGTGCAGCCCATTGTGTGTGCACCTCTGGGGGGGTCTCGGGCTGCATCTTCGCCTGCAATGCAGCAATCTGTTGCTCAAAACATGCTTTGATGAACTAAATTTCTAACCAGAAGGCTTTGAGGGCTGCAACCAGGCTCTCAATTTTTTCTTGCAGTGTTATGGAGGTTAGAATGGCTATGTCTGGAATCTCCCCACATAGGTTGTCAATGGAACTCTCAAGCTCTGCGAGCTAGGCTATGGCTGCTTGTTGCGCTGTCTGAGCCTAGATATACTCTGTTGTCTTTGTTGGTGTAATTTTCTCAGCCTCGCTGATCTACTGCTGCGCATGAGCCTCTCTACTTTTTAATGTGAAAATATGTAGCACAAGAAGTTGCCCACTTGGCAGCTTTGCAAGGTGGATGCCGACCTCGGGGTAGGTTTGGACCTGCGTGCACAACTCTGCTTGCTCCATTGAAACTGCTGCACCCAGGAAGGGGAAAATTCTACTTCGTGTAGTTGCGACGGTCGATGTAGATGGTAAGCTCGCTTAAAATAACCTCGCTCGATCCACGCTCACTTGAAATGTATTTGTTTTGAGTTGCAGGACCTGCAAAATCTACTGTAAATCTTCCACCATGGCCTTGTATTGAGTCTCCATTGAATTCTAATGGTCCTTTGATGTTGAAGACACTACATCGACAATTTTGTCGAGGTCCTCTTCAGTCATATTAACCTCCTCCTCTCCTTTGACCTTGGACCCTTTCATCTTCTTGCGTCGTCCCTTAGATGTTTCACCGCATCACTTAGTGTCGCATAAATATTCAGCAACATCTCCATCAAGCCCATCCAAACCTCTGAGGTCCAATTCCTTGTGATCACCTCCTAACTCCTGATCTTTGTCTTTTTCTACCTCTAGATATTTTTCTACTTCACCTCCCTTATATTTTCCTCCTATCTTCGTGCGCGGCTCTGTGTTGTCTTTTGGAGTTGTATCTTTTAGATTTGTGTCTTTCCCAGATGTGGGCAGCTTAATGAGCTTTGTGGATCCTAGCCTGATCTTCCATGAATTTTTCCATGTTGCAACGAGATGGTCATATTGCACCTCCATGACTGTGTACCAATTCAAGTCCTTGCATGCCTTTATCATGGCGTTATGCATGGTCACCTAAAACTCTACAACACTTTTATATTTTCCATGCACTTCTGGTGAGAGTCGTGGTCTTGAATGAATAGCTTGTGCCAATGAGCCTTCAAAAACTACCCATAATTTTTTTTCTTCGACTCGCCGAGCATTTGATGAGTCGCATAATTTTGCGTAGCGCTCCCCCTCACATACACCTAGCTTAATTTCACAAAGGACTGCAACATATGGGGTCTCCCATGCCACCAGCGCAACTAGCAATAGCAGCCAGGAGTAGGAGAACTAATTCCCTAGTTGTTGCGCCTCGCACACATTTTTTGAAGACTCCTCACATAATAATTGCGACCAATTGTACAACATCCCTTTTTCACATTGCTCTGCCAAGGAAAATATGTGTGCGGGCACTATTTTCGGCCGACACTACCTCATAAGCTTACAACTAAGGACAAGGGTGCCCATGCGCACTGTTGGGTCAACGATGGTCTAGACCAGAAAGCCCTGCTTATCCCATCCCACCTTGTACTTGTCCTTTACCTCCGTTGCTACTTTCAATTCGTTGCTCTTCCCAAATCCCTTCATCGGGTGAACCCCCTTCAGTGCGGAATCAATAGGAATTCTCCCCCTAATACATAGGGAGCTCTCATGGACCAAGGCCAACAATTGGTACATGTAAATGCCAGTGATGGGGTACCTCCCAAAATATGGAATCCTCAATAGATTGAGGTTCCTTGCATTGTGCAGCCCACGCACTCAAGGCATCAGCTCTACCGTTCCAAGTAATTTTTTAGTGCCATCTCTGGGAACGTTGCTTCATTTATGAGATCATAATCGTCAAACTTTATCTGAGGGATCTTGCCGAACATTTTTCCATTTAGAGGGAAATTTTGAGGAATCAACGACATCTATAAATACTCTCGCACAATGTCTATGTTTTTTGGCTTGTGCATAGAGGGATTCCCTGACTTAATGTAAGGTGGCCACCATGAAATGGGTTCTAGGAACATTTCTTCTTTCCTAGCACTCATCGATCGCTTTGATGGATCACTGATGGGGGATCACTCCTTGGAAGCTTTTCTAGGGGACATGAAATTCCACGGAGAGGTGTGCAGCTTAGAAGTAGCCCAATTTGACATTTTTCCCTTACCTTTCTCTTTCGCTGGAGTGGACACAAATTCTTCCACGTATGGGACTACTTCTCTGACCTCATCTGAACCCATTTCCATAGAAGCAGTGAGGGCCACTGAATTTTCCTCCACAAGGTTGGTGGTCATCATTCTTGCATGGAATATAAACTTGGGGTTGCTAAAGTAAGAAGGAGATTCATGGCCACACATACAGAACTCACAGACAGCAAGATGTGAGAGATTACAGAAAATCACAGGGCACCAAATATTCAAACAACAAAGGAACCAATTGAGACCCACACCTACATTTTTATAAGCCACCCATGGTAAGAATGGTCGAAATATCATTAATTGTCACTTACCCTCAAGAAAATGGAAAACGATCCTCCAATATCACCTCATTAAATGCCAGAAATCTGCTTCATCCAATGGTAATTTCACTTTTTCACCTAATTTCATTGTTCCAATGGCTAGTTTTCTGAACTGCACGTCACACCTGCGCTTTTGTCACACCTGCGTGTGCCCTCCATCTCTATTGCATGCAGACCCTTTGATTTTGATGCTCTGGCCATATATTCATTTGGTCGACACCAGATTGTATCTACAAAGCTTTAGGTGGCTTCCATTTAAATATACAGGAAGGTTATCTTCGTGTAGCGTGGAAAAGTCAACCACACTACCGTCAGTTATCTCCTTTAAAACATATAACCCCAACCAATGCTTTATGAGCTTCCCTAGGTGGCACGCAAAATGACTATCATATATCAAGACAAAGTCTTCCTCTTTGAACACCTTCTGCTTGATGTGCCTATCATGTGAGGCTTTTTCAAGCACCTTCTGCACTTGCTAGTGGAAGTTATCAATAAATTGATCTTCTTCTAAGGTAACAAGTTGTGCCAACCATTCCTCGATAATTTTAGACTCGGCCATATTGGTGAAAGTTGCAATGTGTAGGTTTTAACCCTGAACAGAAATTATCTACACACAAATATTATAACAGAAAATAAACAATAGCGAGAGCATAAAACATAAAACAGATAAACACAGAGATTTTTCTCTAGATCCCGAATCGGGACAACTAGCTTGATTTTTCATTATATTCCTTTTAGTGTTACAACACATATATATACATGCCGAAGCATACATAAACCCCAATCCATTAACCCTGTATTAGAACATAACCATAGTTCCCTTGACCGGATCTACAAAATACAAGGGGCCGAAAACCATCGTACCCCAAAACCATGTGCAAACTCATGCACAAAACATGGGTGGGTCCGGCTATGAGTGGGACCGTATACCAAAAAAAAAAAATCTGGTGCGTTGCCCCGGACCCCGACAAGGGGGGCTGTCGCCCCCCCTGCTGCACCCAGTGCAACATACAGTACGTGGGGCTAGTCATGGAAAGAATATAACACATACCCAACATTCTCCCACTTGTTGTTTTCTTTCCACAGGGGGCCACAAGAGATCTTAGTCATTGGGCCAATTCTTCAACACCCATTGTTTCTCTACACCAAGAGAAATTCTAAGTGCTTACAGACTTCATCAATGCATCTACAACATTATTCAAAGTGTCCACCTTTACTAGCAATATCCTTTTAGCCTCAACCATATCTCTAACAAAGTGATATTGAACATCAATGTGCTTTGTCTTTGAATGATAAGCAAGGTTATTAGCCAAGAAAATTCTACTTTGGCTATCACAGTCTATCCTTATAGCTTGTCATACCAACCCCATACTTGAACACAATCTTTGCAACCAAACTGCTTCCTTGCTTGCATGAGTGGCTGCTATGTATTCTACCTCTATAGTTGAAAGCGCCACTACAGACTGTCTTTTACTCATCCAACTGACTGCACCTCCAAATAGGCTAAACACATACCCACTTGTAGATTGTCTTTGGTCCAGATCTCCAACCCAGTCTGCATCAAAAAAACTATGAATGTCCAACATTCTTTCTAATCCTGGTCTTCCTTGGTAGCACAAGCCATAATCACTAGTGCAACGTAAATATCTGAAAACCCGCTTCACTATTGTCCAATGCTCCTTCCCTGGGTTTGACATAAACCTACTCAATACTCCCACTGCATGTGCAATGTCTGGTCTAGTACACACCATTGCATACATCAGGCTACCCACTGCACTTGCATATGGAACATGGGACATATCCTCCTCTTCTTCTTGTTTCTTGGGACACTATTCAGCAGACAGCTTTGCACCTACAGGAATAGGAACACTCACCGGTTTACTATCATGCATACTGAACCTCTGTAATATAGTCTCGACACACTTCCTCTGGTTTAACCAGAGCTTCCTATTTTCTCGATCTCTCTTAATTTCCATGCCCAAAATATAGTTTGCAGTACTAAGATCCTTCATGTCGAATTTGGAGAACAGTTGGGTCTTCAAATATTGGATAATTTCTTTGTCATTTCCAATCAACAACATATCATCCACATACAAGACCAAATAAATAACATGGTCACCAGTTAATTTAAAATAAACACAGTGATCTTCCTTGCTTCTAGTGAAGCCAAGTCCCCATATATAGGTATCGAATTTCTGATACCACATCCTTGGTGACTGTTTTAACCCATACAGAGACTTCTTCAACCTGCACACCAGTTCTTTCTTACCCTTCACCATAAAGCCTTCAGGTGGCTTCATGTTGTTAGGTCCCTATATCACTACTATAGTCTCTTATTATTGTTAGTGTAACCCCCTTATTATTATTATTGTAACCTTGTAACCCTCATTTTTTAATTATTGTGCCCTTAAATTATTATTGTTAGGTCGGCTAGGATTACATTGTGGCCCACTAGGATTACATTATGGCCCCATGGACTCCTATATATAGAAAGGAGGTTTTGTAAAGTGTATCATCCAAGAATTGTTCATTTATGTAATGTATTGGAGGTTGCCCCCTCGAAGTGGCTTATTTCTAAGGCGTTGATATCTCTTTTCTTCTAATTTTGAAGCTGGTTACACAACATTTGGTATCAGAGCTTTGGATTCTAGGGTTTCGCTGCTCCAAACAGGTCATCGTGGAATTTTCGCTATAAATTTTTTTATACGAAGTTTCAGAAGCTGAAATTTTTAGGGTACGAAGCCAAAATCCTGAGGAAGACCTTCTAAAAATTTCAGAGCTTGGTTCGCAATATTTTCGGAGATATGATCTGTGGAAGTTAGGTCTTTTTTCAGGATCCTAAACAGGTCATCGTGGAATTTGCTGTATAACTTTTGTTCTACTAAGGTTAGGAATCGAAAATTTTTAGGGTGCAAAGCTGAAATATTGAGGAAATTTTTCAAAAAATTTCAGAGCTTTGTTCGCAATATTTTTGGAGATATGATCTGTGGAAGGTAGTGCTTTTTCGGGCTCCTGAATTGCATCTCAAAGAGGTGATCGTGGGAAAAGTTCAATAACTCTCTCTCTGGGCATCGGATTGGAGTGCCGTAAAAATTGGTTGTAAGTACACAGACTTTAGTTTCTTGGATATCAATTTTAGAGACAAAGGATGAAATAGTGACACGTGGAAAGTCCTACAAGTTTGCTCTACTGAACCAGTCCAAAATTAGGTCATTGTGGGAGATTGGACACAACTTTGTCTTGGGGAATCCAAATTAGATCAGACCTGTGGCATTTGAAAGAAGCTTCATAGGGCTACTACAGGGCTAAATTTTAGATATTGAAGATTTTCAATTACATAGATAATTCAATTTCAATATCGAGCTCCTCAAAGCAAGTAAAAGGTGTGTATTTTTTTCCGAATTGCATTAGTCTTGTTTGAAGAATCAAGTTGAATTGATTCCAAGGGCATATTGTAGAATAGATATCAGTATTGGATTCTAAAATGGCCCTTAAAAATAATTCAACACCCATTAAGCCTTTAGAAGGCTCTACTATGACTCATGAAGATGAAGAATGGCAACATGACATATCAAAATTACAAGAGCAAGTGCAACAAATTTCGCTCTCACAAAGAACAACAAAAAATGAAATGGAAGTTTTGAAGAAAGGCGTGTAAACTAAGATGGATGGTTTGAAGAAAGGCGTGGAAGCTAAGATGAATGGTTTGGAAGCTAAGATGGATGGCATGGAAGTGGGCATGGAAGCTAAGATGGATGACATGGAAGCTAAGATTGATGAAAAAATGAAAGACAAGATGGAAAACATGAAGAAGGATCAAAAATTAGACATCGAAGGTTTGGAAAAGTTGATACAAGAAATGTTTCCTAATGGTGAAAATATAGTAGAGGAAACTCATGATGAGAACAAAATAAATGTTAATCGTGATTTCATAAACTCTACTGTTGGAGGGAAGAACCACCATATTCCAAAAATGGATATGAGGAAGTTTGATGGAAAGGATCCTGTAACATGGATACTACGGATGGAGCAATATTTTGATCTCCATAATGTGCAAAACACACAAAAGGTACGCATTGCAACTTTACATTTAGAACAAAATACATTTGTATGGTATCGATGGCTTTGCTCCCGTAAAAAAATTGTCACTTGGTCAATTTTTACAGAGGAAATGATAGCACATTTTGAGGATACAAAGAGCAACACATTCTTTAGCCAATTGATAAATCTCAAACAAAAGGGTTTAGTGGGGCAGCACATTGAGGACTTCCAAAAATTGAATATAAGGGTAACTGATATTCCAGAGGAACACATGATTGATCTCTTCATAGACACTTTAAAGGATAACATCCAACATGAATTTCACATTTTGGAACCTGATTCATTGGAGAAGGCATTCAGGTTGGCAAGAAAATTTGAATGTAAAATTATGGCGACAAGGAAGCCTACCACTCAATTCTATAAAGAAGGCAGTGTTGCTACGCCTATATTTCCACAACCTACAAGGTTGACACCACAACAATTGGAAGAAAAAAGAGGAAAAGGGCTTTGCTATTGTTGTGATAGCAAATACACTAAAGGTCATAAGTGTGCTAAGAAGAAATTATTTTACATAGATTGTGAAGAAGAAGAAGAAAATGAATAAGAAGAGGATATACACCAGGAATCTGTTCTAGAAGAGGAAGAAATGAATCCGACCATATCGTTTAATGCATTGGCAGGAATTACCACTCCTCAAACTCTCAAGATAGAAGGACATATCAAGAAGAAAAGGGTAATAGTGTTGATTGATTCAGGTAGCACCCATAATTTTATTCATTGTAAGGTAGCCAAGGAATTAAATTGTTTCCTATACCTAGCACTAGAATGTCAAGTGATGGTTGCAAATGGAGGAACTATAAATTCCATGGGAAAATGTCATAATATCAAGCTAACCATGGGGGAATATGTATTGACTAGTCCAATGCTTTCCATTCCTATGGGAGGTGCTGATGTTGTACTAGGAGTACAATGGTTACAATCCTTGGGGATGGTAGCTTTTAATTTTCAAGAACTTTTCTTGAAATTTTTTTCAGAAGGAAAGGAAGTCGAATTACGAGGTATTGTAGGGAAGCCAAGAAGGATAATAAGCTCTAATGTCATGACAAAGCTTCTAAATAAATAACAATGAGGCGTAATTGCACAATTATGCTCACTAGAAGTTCCAACATCAAAATCATTCCAAGGTGTTTGAAACTCCCAAAGGACTCCCACCTGTTCGTGATCATGATCATGCTATTCATTTGATTCCAGGAAGTGTTCCTCCAAACATCAGGCATTATAGATATCCTTACATCCAAAAGAGTGAAATTGAACGTATGATTGCAAAAATGTTAGAGGAAGGTATAATTCAACCTAGTCAAAGTTCTTTCTCTGCTCCTGTAGTATTGGTACACAAGAAGGATGGATCATGTCGAATGTGTCCAGATTTTAGGGAGCTCAATAAGCTCACCATTAAATATAAATTTCCCATTCCTGTGATTGATGAATTATTGGATGAATTACATGGAGAAATTTATTTTACCAAGTTGGATATTTGTTTAGGATATCATCAAATTAGAATGAAAACTGAAGATATTCCAAAAACAGCATTTCGAACTCATGAGGGTCATTATGAATTTTTGGTCATGCCTTTTGGCCTTACCAATGAAACTTCTACATTTCAAGGGTTGATGAATTCCATTTTCAAACCCTTCCTTAGAAAATTTGTGCTAGTATTTTTTGATGATATACTAATCTACAGCAGGTCTTGGAAGGATCATGTTGAACATGTTGACAGGGTGCTCAAACTATTGCAGGAGAAACAATTATATGCAAAAACATCCAAATGTTTCTTTGGAGTACAAGAGGTGGAATATCTGGGTCATATTGTATCTCACGAGGGTGTTAAAGTAGACCCTAACAAAATTAAAGACATTAAGGAATGGAAAGTCCCCACAACCATAAAGCAGTTGCGAGGATTTCTCGGGTTAACAGGGTATTATCGCAAGTTTGTTAAGAATTACGGGAGAATAGCAGCACCTCTAACAACATTATTGAAGAAAGATGCATTTTCATGGACTCCTGAAGCAACTAAGGCCTTTGAACATCTTAAAGAGGCAATGTGCCTAGCACCGGTCTTAGCTACGCCGGACTTCACAAAAACCTTTATTGTGGAATGTGATGCCTCAGGAAATGGAATTGGTGCAGTTTTAATGCAGGAAGGAAGACCCATTGCTTTTGAAAGTCGTCCGATCAAAGGAAAGTATTTACAGAAACCTATTTATGAGAAGGAAATGTTAGCAATACTACATGCACTAAAGAAATGGCGAACTTACCTAATGGGAAGACACTTCAAGGTAAAAATTGATCATGATAGTCTTAAACACTTTTTGGAAAAAAGACTATCTTCAGAAGAGCAGCAAAAATGGGTCACAAAGATGTTGGGTTATGACTTTGAAATCATCTACAAAAAAGGGAAGCTAAATGTTGTTGCAGATGCACTCTCAAGAAAGGATGAAGAGGTGGAAGCATTGCTTTGTACCATTTCTATTATCCAACCAGATTGGATAACCGAAGCAAGGGATGAATGGAAGAAGGACGAAGAAGTGTGGACACTCATTCAAAAGTTGCGGCAAGATCCTAGTACATCTGATACATTTAGTTGGAAAAATGATTCCTTATGGTACAAAGATCGCTTATATCTTTGTAAGAATTCCCAACTAAAACAAAATATTCTTATGGAATTGCACACTTCTCCTTTAGGAGGACACTCAGGATTTTTAAAAACTTACCACAGGGTGAAGAAAGAATTTTTTTGGGATGGCCTTAAATCTGAAATTCAAAATTTTGTGGCGGAATGTTTGGTTTTCCAGCAGAATAAAGTGGAAACAATTAAGACCCCGGGACTTCTACAACCTTTATCCATTCCAAGTCAACGTTGGGAGGAGATTTCAATGGATTTTATCACAGTTTTACCTAAGTCCGAAGGAAAGAGTGTCATCATGGTGGTAGTTGATAGACTTACCAAGTATGCACACTTTTGTGCATTATCTCATCCATTTAAAGCAAGTACGGTTGCTACTACATTTATGGACATAATTAAAAAGCTACATGGAAGCCCAAGGGTTATTGTGAGTGACAGAGATCCCATTTTTACTGGAAATTTTTGGACGGAGTTATTTTCTTGTTTGGGTACTCAGTTAGCTCATAGCTCATCTTATCATCCTCAATCTGATGGTCAAACTGAGATAGTAAATAAATGCTTGGAAGGATATCTTCGTTGTTTTGTATCTGATAAACAAACACAATGGGTCAAGTGGTTACCTCTCGCTGAATGGTGGTATAACACTTCCTTCCATACTGCAGCAAAAATGACCCCATTTATGGCACTTTATGGATATCATCCACCATCCATCACATCATCTTTAAGAGAAAAATCAAAGGTTCAAGCAGTGGAAGATCACATCGAGCATCAGCAAGAAGTTCTCCAACTCTTAAAGGATAACCTGAATTTGGCACAAAATCGAATGAAACAACGGGCAGATCAACATCGTAGCGAGAGAAGTTTTGATGTAGGAGATTGGGTATTTTTACGGCTACAACCATACAAAAAAATGTCCCTCAAGCAAGCAAAGAAGGATAATAAATTATCGCCAAAGTACTATGGTCCTTACGAGGTGTTGCAAAATATTGGTACTATGGCATACAAATTGGAGCTTCCTGCTTCTTCGCGAGTACATCCAGTTTTCCATGTTTCATGCTTAAAGAAGGTTATAGGTGAAAATCTTCCGGTTCAAACAATATTGCCAGAACTTGATGAGGAAGGAAAAATCATATTGGAACCTGAAGCAGTCATGGAAATAAGAACTCGACAGCTATGGAATCGATCAATTTCAGAGTATCTCATCAAGTGGAAGAACTTACCCAATGAAGATTCTACATGGGAGGATGAGAATTTTATACAGAAGCACCCGGAGCTACTCAAGCGTTGAGGACAACACTTTTTTGAAGGAGAGGGGCATGTTAGGTCCCTATATCACTAGTATAGTCCCTTATTATTGTTAGTGTAACCCCCTTATTGTTATTATTGAACCCTTGTAAACCCCATTTTGTTATTATTGTGCCCTTAAATTATTATTGTTAGGTCGGCTAGGATTACATTGTGGCCCACTAGGATTACATTATGGCCCCACGGACTCCTATATATAGAAAGGAGGTTTTGTAAATTGTATCATCCAAGAATTGTTCATTTATGTAATGTATTGGAGGTTGCCCCCTCAAAGTGGCTTATTTCTAAGGCGTTGATATCTCTTTTCTTCTATTTTTGAAGCTGGTTACACAACACATGTAGATCTCCTCTTCTAGATTCCCATGAAGAAATGTTGTCTTCACATCCATCTGTTCTATCTCAAAATCAAATGCAGCAGCAACAGATAAAAGTAATCTAATAGAAGTAACTTTGGCAACAGGAGAAAAAATATCACCAAAATCAATTCCCGGCACCTAGGAATAACCTTTCGCTACCAACCGAGCTTTGTATTTATCCACCTTGCCTTCTACATTCATCTTCTTCTTAAACACCCATTTGCTCCCAATGGGCTTCCTTCCAGCCGGCAACTCCACCAGATCCCATGCATCGTTTTTGTGCAAGGATGCCATTTCATCAACCATGGCCTCCTTCCAGAGTTTTCCATCCTCTGAATCTACTGCCTCCCTGACAGTTCTGGGTTCATCATCAGTTATAGTTAAGGCAAAGCCTGAACAGAAAGCAGATGGACTATACCTTTCTGGTTGCCTTCTTTCCCGAACTGATCTTCTCAAAGCTGGAGTTTGTGGCTCTTCATCTTCTGAGTCTTCTTCTGTTGTAGAGTCTGATTCATCCTCCTTTAGCTCAAACTCTATCTTCTCGGGTTCCTTTGGTAGGACTTCATGTTTAACAACATCTTTCACTTCTCTAAACACCACATCTCGGTTGTACACAACCTTCCTTGTTTCTGGGTTCCAAAGCTTGTAACCCTTTAAACCATCCTTATACACAATAAAGATGCACCTTTCAGATTTATTATCCAACTTGGTCCTTTTCTCCTTTGGAACATGTACATATGCATCACATCCAAATACCCTTAGATGTGAAAGAGAGGTTTTCTTACCAGTCCATACCTCATGTGGAGTCTTGTCCTCTAACGCTGATGAAGGTGATTTGTTAACTAAGTAACATGCAGTCTCCACTGCCTCTGCCCAGAATTCTTGTCCTAACCCGGTACCACTGAGCATGCTTCTTGCCTTTTCCATCAGCGTTATGTTCATTCTTTCTGCAACTCCATTTTGCTGAGGTGTGTATGGAGTAGTCTTTTGCCGTGCTATACCACACTTCTTACAGAACTCTTCCAATTCCTTCTTGCAAAACTCCCCACCATTATATGTCCTCAGCGCCTTTATCTTCTTCTCTCTCTGGTTTTCCACCAGAGCCTTAAATTCTTTAAATTTATCAAAGACTTCAGATTTCTTCCTCAAGAAATATATCTATGTATTCCTTGAGAAGTCATCTATGAATGAAACATAGTACACAGATTTTCCCAGTGATGGAGCGTGCAGTTGAGCATCATGTGCAAGTTCTAACTGTCTTGTTGGCACCTCTTACTTTTGGATTCTACTTTACATATACACAATATTTCATAGAAATCAGAAATCCGAGAGAAATTAGACATACCTTCTACCATACCATTTCTGGAGTGTCGAGTGGCCTTATCTCCAATATGTAAGCCTTTGATGCCATAGCATGGTCTTTCTCCAAAAGATAGCTGAACTTTCCACTCCACTTTGCAGAACCACCAGAACTACAACCCTTAATATGGGTACCTTGTAAACATAGAGTTCGATCCAGACTCCCCGTGTCAACGTTACTCCCAAACCATCTTGCAGGCATCTTTCTCGAACACTGTTTTTACACCTGCATCATCCATCTTGCTTATAGAAATCAGATTTCTAGCCAATGCAGGAATATGCAGAACACCAGGAAGTGTTCTAATCCTTCCACCTTGCAGCTTCAGCTTGACCTTTCCACGTCCGACGATTCTGGCCTTCCTATCATCCCCTAGGAAAACATCACCACCATCATATTTCTCATACTCGCAGAACCACTCCCTATGGGGAGTGAAGTGAAAGGATGCACCTGAGTCAATCAACCATGACTCATGATCTACATGCGTATTTGAAGAAGAAGCCAAATACACATCCCCACCTTCATCCGAGGTGGTTTTTGCCTCTGCAGAAGGAGCTTCATCAGATCCCTTTCCTTTCTCAGGAGCTTTAGATCTGCATCCCTTTTTGTAGTGCCCTTCCTTTCCACATTTCCAGCACACCTTTACAAACTTTCCAGGAGATTTAGATCTCCCTCTAGATTCAGATCTGTCCCATAAAACCTTATTCTTGTTTCATGCAGGATCTTCCTAAATAGGACAGCATCTCCATTTTGACCTCATATTTCGTCTCATTTCCTTTGACAATAGTGAGACAATATCATCAAATTCCAAAATGGTTGTATTGCTACCTATTGCAATATTAGAGGCCTTTGAGTGCGGTAGAGTACAACAAGGCGGTGCATATGTTACATCACGAGATTTTAATATCCATGAGATGATAGGTGACTTACAGTGATGAAGGACCATTCAAATGCTGTCACCAAGTCTCCATCATTGTCCTACGGGTTATACGACTTTACCATGAGAAGGAAGATTATTCACGAGAGATTAGATTAGTACAAAGTCCCAAGTTTTCCCACAAATTCTTTATAACTTCAGGCCATTATTGTCTGAATCTGAGACTGTGTGTATTTTGCTCTTAGCCTTGCAGTCGATTTACTTCAGGTCTTCTCAGCATTCTGCTGGTTTGATCTTGGATCTACGATCTGTGATGTTTATCCACGGCGGGATCCTCCATCTTAGGCTTCACAACTCAAAGCTACGACCATTAATTTCTAGATCTTTCTTTTACAGCTACTTGTATTCTTTTTTTTTTTTTTTGGCAGAGATTGAGTCCTGCCGTCTCCCGATAGCAGGGGTCACCTCGGACCCACAAGAAAAGAAAAAGGCACCAGCGACAAAGGCGTGGAAACAAACGACTCACAGTACAAATGTAGGTTTTAACCCTGAACAGAAATTATCTACACACGAATCTTATAACATAAAATAAACAATAGAGAGAGCATAAAACACAAAACAGATAAACACAGAGATTTTTCCCTGGATCCCAAATTGGGACGACCATCTTAATTTTTCATTATATTACTTTTAGTGTTACAACACATATATATACATGTCGAAGCATACATAAACCCAATCCATTACCCCTAGATTAGAACATAACCATAGTTCCCATGACCGGATCTACAAAATACCAGGGGCCGAAAACCATCGTACCCCAAAACCATGTGGCAAAAAACATGGGTGGGTCTGCCTATGAGTGGGACCGCATACCAAAAAAAAAATTTCCAGGGCGCTGCCCCGGACCCCAACAAGGGGGGCTGTCGCCCCGCCTGTGACCCCCTGCTGCGCCCAGCACAACATGCAATACATGGGGCTAGTCGTGGAAAGAATATAACACATACCCAACACAATGCATAGGGTTGGGATGATGGCTTCCTTCCCATAGACCATCCTGAAAGGTGTTTTTCCTGTCAACTTTTTGCATGTTTTCCTATAAGCCCATAGCACAGAAGGGATGCACAAGTCCCAATATTCTGGGTTGGCATTATAGATATTTGTGAGTGCGTGCTCTAGAATATTTTTGAAAGCTTCTACTACACCATTTTCTTGTGGGTGATAAGGGGTACTCCTCTTGTGATGGATCTAGAATTCCTCTGTCAAAGCTTCAATTGTTTCGTTAACAAAATGCATACCTCTATCACTCACCAAAATCTTTGGGCACCCAAACCTGGTCAAAATGTGCTCAAAGATGAAGTGTGCAACAATATTTGCATCATATCCCTAATAGCCTTCGCCTCTACCCACCTGGTCACATAATTAGTTGTAGTAATGATATACTGTGCTCCAGTCTTCTTTCCAGGAGGATTGATTGGTTCAAAAAGATGTATAGCCCATTTTTAAAATTCCCACAAGGTCATCTGCGGTTATAGGTTAATTTCGTCTATGCGTCAAGGCTTCCTAGTTCGCTAACATGCATCACAGGCCCGACAGTACACATGTGCATCACTGTGCAGTGTGGGCCACCATAACCTAGCACGCAACACTTTCTACACAGTGGCTTTCCCAGCATAGTGGCCTCTTTCCACTCCTCCATGAGCCTCAACCAATATAACATGTCTTTCATGTTCCAATACATATCTCCTTAATACTTCATCTTCTCCTAATTTAAAAAACTAGCCTACAACCAAGGTAAAATCAACTACACGTGCAACCAAATCCTTCTTTTGTTGAACTGAATATTCTGTAGGCATTGTTCCTGTGGTCAGAAGGTGAATAATATTAGCAAATTTCTCATCAACTACCTTGATAGCGAAGAGTTACGCATCATGTAACCTCTTCTCCAGACTGGTTGGATCTTCCCCATTCTTAATTCGTGATAGATGATCAGGCCCAACATTCAGTCATCCTAGCTTCACGATGATCTCAAATTCATACTCCTGAAAAATCAACAACCATTGGTAGATATTCCCCCCCCCAACATAGGCTTACTAACTAGGTATTTGAAAGCACAATGATTAGTGAACATCTTGAAATGCCCTCATAGTAGATAATTTCTTTACTTTTGCAGTGTGTATACCATGGTCAATCCTTCCCTTTCTATAGATGAGTAGTTGTGCTCTACACCGAAGAGCTTCCTACTAGCAAAAGCTACTGGGTGATCATTGTCTCCTTCGCCTGGCTACGCTAGAACAACCCCAAGTGTTATACCAGATGAATCGACATGCAAATGAAAAAACCTAGACCAGTCTGGAAATATCAAAATAGGTGCAGTGACCATTTTCTCCTTTAGAATTTCAAAGCTCTTTTGAAATTCGTCATCACAGAAAAATGCTACATCCTTCTTGAGCAACTTTTCCATTGGCACAGTGATTAGATCATAACCTTCGATAACCTTTCTATATTAACCTATGCGTCCTAGGATGGAGTGTAGTTGTTTCTCATTGGTAGGAACTTATAAGTTGATGGTAACCACGATCTTGGATGGGTCTACCATCAATCCTTGTTGACAGACTATATGCCCCAAAAAAATTCCAAAAGGTATGCAGAATATGCACTTCTTCAGGTTCAGAGAAATTTGGTGCTTCCTACAGGTGTCAAGCATCATGCATAGGTTCAACACATGTTTCTTTACCAATCCAAATATTTTTCAGTCATCAAAATACACCTCCAAGAATTTATGCATGAATTCCTTGAAAATAACCGCGACTATGTGCGAGAATATTACAGGTGCAGTTTTCAACTTGAATGGCATGACAGTGTGTTGGAAAGAACCCCATTCAATAGCGAAGGTGGTCTTGCTACGATCTTCTATCACAGTTCATATTTGATGATACCCTGAAAATCCATCAATAAACGAATATGCTTCTTGTCCTCCTACATTATCCGGGATTTCATCAGAAAACAGAGTAGGGAAGGGGAAATGAACACAGGAATCATTCAGCTTGTGTAGATCTACACATATCCTTCTTTCTCCTTTGGTATTTTTCTCTTGACTTACCCAATTAGATTGCTCGACCAGTTCAATGATGCCCGCAGCCACCATCTTTTATAAGTTGCCTTTACTTTCTGCTTATATTTGGGGTTCAATCGATATGGGCACTAATTGACAGGGAGTGTGTCTGGTTTCAATGTGATCTTCATGACACCCAGGTCCCCCACGATTCCCTTGAGCTTCAAGAACTTTGTAGGAAACAGATCCTGATATTCTGTGAGTAGCTCTACAATATTTCCTACTGTATCATCATCACAGTAGTTCTCGATTTTGGCCAACTTAGGCTATTATTTTGTCCCAATGTTGACTTCCTTCAATTTCAGAGGTTTAGTCACATCTACCATCTTTAATGCAGGCCTTGCAACTGCATGCTCTCCTTTTGATTTCAGGATATTAACATTTCCTGGGTCATCTTCATTCTCCTAGATCAACAGATTTCTACAGTTGAAAATTTCTTGCATCTGTGCATCCCAAGCCAATGCAATGCACTCCCTACGGGCCTAAGATTAATCAAAGACTAGATCATCTATGTCTTGTTGGGCTTCATCCAATTTTTCCGAGCCACTCACAGAGACAAAGGTTGCCAAGAAATCTTTAGTCATTGTATACTAGTTTTGAGTACCTTAGTGTAGCTCAACTTCTAGATACCAGGTAGTATGTACCTGTTCGAATGTGTGGAAGAACCTATGAACCGATTAATTCCATGTCTTTTCATCCCAAACCTCCATCCACATGGTTAGGTGGTTGCGCGGATCACCCGGAGCATATAACAACTAAATGGGTGGAGTGGCTAGAGGTTCAAAGCATAGCCTCATTATTTTTCTACATTCCTTCAAGTCCAAGAAAGTTCCCTTGTGCATCTCCCACCACCGTGCTGGAGTTGCGCGCATAGCCAAATCAAGCGCCTAGAACCTTTTCTCCTTTGGGATAGCTTTTTCCAATGCTTCCGAAAATTCTTTGACACTACTAGAACCATTTATCTTACCTCAAAGGGGATGCACCAGAAGTCCTTTCTTATTTTGAGGCAGCGCATCGCAGAGACATCATGTAACCTATTCTACCAATTCTTCATTTCGCCATTAGAATCGGAAAAACAAGAGCTATAATTCTCCCAGTTCAACATGCCATAATATGTAGGCTTGATCCAATATTCATCCCACATAGTCAACTTATAGATATGGTCAACATCATCCCCTTAACGTACTGGTTCTGTGTATCATTCTCCTTCTGGAGGATCCATTGGGACTATCACCTGTGTACCATTATTCTCAAAAATCATACTTTTATGCTTCAGATTGATGATGCCTCCCATATCAATGGCCCAATCCAATCCCAATAGCACAGGGTAGGGGCTGCATCATCCAAAATTTATATAACCTCAAATTTAGCACATAACTTTACTCAAGCTATGTCGACCACAAATTGCAGAAGCCTGCCAAGTGGAATGATCTTTTCTTGATTTACCATGCAAGGCTGAATGGTGGACCATATCAACTTTGGATCTCCCATCTTCTGCTAGGTTTGTTTAGGTAATACATTTGCATCATAGCCCAGATCCAAGATGACCTGGTCCAACTCATACTCACCAATATGCACAATCATGCACATCTCCCTACGAGTTTTCTTCTTCTGTTTATACACCTTTTTTACAGCCTTGGTTTTTTTTCCGCGACACCTCTTTTTCTACACAGATGTATACCAATGCATGGATATTATATACTTCCTTCTGATTATGCAGTGGCATATTGCAGCCTTGTAAGAATGTCTTAACTTCATCATCGGCGTTCGGTTCCATGGGAGTTCTTGAGGTGGATGCTCCTGTATCAGCAAAATCCTTTCTGTCTTCAATGAAAAACTCTTTTTCTTTCTACAACTTGAGGCTTTCCTTCTTGTAATACACATTTCTTATAAGTGTTTCTCCGGCATCCTTCTCCTCATTTTCTCCAGTGGCAATACCACTATGTGTAATTGCATTTCCACTTGGATTGTCGTCGCATTGTTCAGCCTTAACCCTCTGTATGTTTTGCGTTAGCGTATGCTGCTTTTCCTGCATTTTAGCTATTAACACAGGAAAATATTTAATTACATGATCAAATTGCCGACACTACATGCACTATTGTCACACATGGTTCAGGAAGTTGCGTGCATAGTGTCAAGCGACTTCACAGTTGTAGAAAATTAGTTTCCCTCTCCCTCGACCTGCGTCTCCACCTCTCCCACCTCCCCGTCCTCTTGTTGGGTATCCTCCTTGTCTAGAGGGAGATGATGGTGATGAAGGGTCAACCTGCACTCTGTAAAGGTTCTCTCTGTCAATCATCAGGTTGTACGTTCGACAGTTGTGCTCATCGTAACCCACCAAAGATTAGAAGCTGCACCATTATTGCTTCACTTGTGGGACATAGGCACCTAACCACGGGTAGTGGTTTGTATCATGTTGCCCAGCCACCCGAAAATCGGCACACCACAATGTGGGGGTACTAGGCCCAACACATCCCCAGAGCATAGTGGACTCAATCCCCCAGCTTGCATATAATACGATAGCAGAGGGCACTAATATTTGGTGTGGCCAGAGACCCTGCAGCGTATCCACTAAGCATCTGCGCCAACTTCTTTACCCCCATATCTTCGTAAATTATAAATTTCTAAGTGCATAGCTTTTAATTGGCTCTGAATCTGTGACGCTCCAAATTGAGCATCGTCCGTCAGTGCATCTTCTACCTTCATATAAATTTCCAGGGCTTCTTCATGCGACTCAATCTTCTACTGACCCATGGGCCCGCACAGATGTAGCAATAGCATGGTGATGAACCATTCCTTTGCTGCTTGTCATCGTAAGAAAATCGTCTATCGCTAATAAATTTCTGTAATCAGTGGTCAACCTCCCAAACTGATTATGTACACCCTTACCTAATACCTTTCAGTTCTACTACACATTAAGAATAATATTTTCTCTTTCGAAATTTCTACTTCAGCGCATCCTTGGTATCCTAAATCGTGGGATCCAAATGCTGAGCAAGGTATCCCATAAACCAATTTGAAGCATGACCTTCAAAGACCATAGCCACTTGCGCTCTCTTAATATCATCAGTAGTGACATTCTTCATAGTCCACAACGCATTCGCCAAAAACCAAAATCGGTGCATATCCTCATCCCCCGTACCCTTAAAGGTGGGTAACTTCATATGTGCAGCCATATCGTCCATAGGTCAGGGTTGTGGTGGGATAGGAGGATTCTTACCCCTGCATGAGTTTGATGGTGGCATAACAGGAGGGCTAGTCTCAACGCGTGTAGCCCCACTTCCATTTAAATTAGGAGAGTTTCTTAGAGGAATTTATACAGATCTATCCACTTTCTGATCGACCTGATAGTATTTATCGCTACACTACGTGCTTTCACTCTGATCAGGGGTCATTCACTCGGTGTGGTTGCACAAAATACCCTTTTCACACAATAACATCTTAATCAGCAGAGGAAAATTTTGTAAGAACTTACCCCTCAATCCTTTGAAAAATCTCCTTTCAGCTTCACAGTAGGAAACAAACCGATCGATTGCAAATTCTATTACAAACCCACCGAAGATGTTGCCAACTGAGTGATCTATAGTCCGGGTAATGGAATTATCATTCTTCTTCAATTGTTGGATCACTTCAGGGGTCCACTGCGTGACCTAATCATCCTCCCAACAGGTTTTGAATTCTATTAAAATTGCTAAAAACTCTTGCAGTTCATGTGAAAAGGTTACAAAGAAGATCTCATGCACCTCAGCAAAAATAGACTTATTCTTCCACTTTTCCGTAGACAGTTTCTTACTTATGTTTTCTTTTAGGGAAAACTCCTAAATCTATTTTTCAAACCAGTCCTCAAGTTCAGACTTTAATAGCTTTCAATGACCTCGCAGCATCACCCAACCTCTCTCAAAATTCTCACGGTCCCGACAATGGAACCATTTGTGGGAATTGAGGTTAACCAACAAAACCCTCTTACTACTAGCCATTTCGGTAGTGACCTGCTTACGCAAGTCAAAATCTCACCAAAAGCAATATGGGGGGTTGCTGGAACCAGGTTTTTACAGTCTAAGAGAGGTTTGAATGATTTGGGTGCCATAAGATCCCAAACAACCCTAACCAATAAACCCTTTTCAGATATATTTAGGTCAAATATGCAGAATATCTTGCGCAAGTTAACACAACAATCATAAATAAAGTAATAACCTTTAACACATCATATCGGATCCCTAGACCGTTATCTACACATGAATCTTATAACAGAAAATAAACAATAGCGAGAGTATAAAATACAAAACAGATAAACACAGAGATTTTTCCCTGGATCCCAAATCGGGACAACCAGCTTGATTTTTCGTTATATTCCTTTTAGTGTTACAACACATATATATACATGCCGAAGCATACATAAAGCCCAATCCATTAACCCTGGATTAGAACATAACCATAGTTCCCTTGACCGGATCTACAAAATACCAGGGGCCAAAAACCATCGTACCCCAAAACCATGTGCAAACTCATGCACAAAACATGGGTGGGTCCACCTATGAGTGGGACCGCATACCAAAAAAAATTTTGCCAGGGCGCTGCCCCGGACCTCGACAGGGGGGGCTGTCGCCCCCCCTGTGACCCCCCTGCTGCACCCGGCACAACGTACAATACGTGGGGCTAGTCGTGGAAAGAATATAACACATACCCAACACAATGCATAGGCTTTGGATGATGGCTTCCTTCCCATAGACCATCCTGAAAGGTGTTTTTCCTGTCAAATTTTTGCATGTTGTCCTGTAAGCCCATAGCACAGAAGGGATGCGCAAGTCCAAATATTCTGGGTTGGAATTACAAATATTTGTGAGTGCATGCTCCAGAATATTGTTGAAAGCTTCTACTACGCCATTTTCTTGTGGGTGATAAGGGGTACTCTTCTTGTGATGGATCTAGAATTCCTCTGTCAAAGCTTCAATTGTTTCGTTAACAAAATGCATACCTCTATCACTCATCAAAATCTTTGGGCACCCAAACCTGGTCAGAATGTGCTCAAAGATGAAGTGTGCAACAGTATTTGCAGCATATCCCCTAACCGCCATCGCCTCTATCCACCTGGTCACATAATTAGTTGTAGTAATGATATACTGTGCTCCAGTCTTCTTTCCAGGAGGATTGATTGGTTCAAAAGAATCTATAGCCCATTTTTAAAATGCCTACAAGGTCATCTGCAGTTGTAGGGAAATTTCATCTATGCGTCAAAGCTTCCTAGTTTTCTAACATGCATCACAGGCTCGACAGTACACCTGTGCATCACTGTGTCGTGTGGGCCACCATAACCTAGCATGCAACACTTTCTACGCAGTGGCTTTCCCAGCATAGTGGCCTCTTTCCACTCCTCCATGAGCCTCAACCAATATAACATGTCTTTCATGTTCCAATACATATCTCCTTAATACTTCATCTTCTCCTAATTTATAAAACTAGCCTACAACCAAGGTAAAATGAAGTACACGTGCAACCAAATCCTTCTTTTGTTGGACTGAATATTCTGTAGGCATTGTTCCTGTGGTCAGAAGGTGAATAATATTAGCAAATTTTTCATCAACTACCTTCATAACGAAGAGTTGCACATCATGTAACCCCTTCTCCAGACTGGTTGGATCTTCCCCATTCTTAATTCGTGATAGATGATCAGGCCCAACATTCAGTCATCCTAGCTTGACGATGATCTCAAATTCATACTCCTGAAAAATCAACAACCATTGGTAGATCTTTCCCCCCCAACACAGGCTTACTAACTAGGTATTTCAAAGCACAATGATTAGTGAACATCTTGAAATGCCCTCCTACTAGATAATGTCTTTACTTTTGCAGTGCGTATACCATGGTCAATCCTTCCCTTTCTATAGATGAGTACTTGCACTCTACGCCGAAGAGCTTCCTACTAGCGAAAGCTACTGGGTGATCACTGTCTCCTTCGCCTCGCTATGCTAGAACAACCCCAAGTGTTATACCAGATGCATCGACATGCAAATGAAAAAGCCTAGACCAGTCTAGAAATATCAAAATAGGTGCAGTGACCATTTTCTCCTTTAGCATTTCAAAGCTCTTCTGAAATTCGTCATCACAGAAAAATGCTACATCCTTCTTGAGCAACTTTTTCATTGGCACAGTGATTAGAGAATAACCTTCGATAACCTTTCTGTATTAACCTATGCATCCTAGGATGGAGTGCAGTTGTTTCTCATTGGTAGGAACTTCTAAGTTGATGGTAACCACGATCTTGGATGGATCTACCATCAATCCTTGTTGATAGACTATATGCCCCAAAAAAATTCCAAAAGGTATGCAGAATATGCACTTCTTCAGGTTCAGATAAATTTGGTGCTTCCTACAGGTGTCAAGCATCATGCATAGGTTCAACACATGTTTCTTTACCAATCCAAATATATTTCAGTCATAAAAATATACCTCCAAGAATTTATTCATGAATTCCTTGAAAATAACCACGATTATGCGCGAGAATATTGTAGGTGCAGTTTTCAACTTGAATGGCATGACAGTGTGTTGGAAAGAACCCCATTCAATAGAGAAGGTGATCTTGCTGCGATCTTCTATCACAGTTCATATTTGATGATACCCTGAAAATCCATCAATAAACGAATATGCTTCTTGTCCTCCTACATTATCCGGGATTTCATCAGAAAACAGAGTAGGAAAGGGGAAATGAACACAGGAATCATTCAACTTGTGTAGATCTACACATATCCTTCTTTCTCCTTTGGTATTTTTCTCTTCAACCACCATGGGGCTTACCCAATTAGATTGCTCGACCAATTCAATGATGCCCACAGCCACCATTTTTTATAAGTCGCCTTTACTTTCTGCTTATATTTGGGGTTCAATCGATATGGGTACTACTTGACAGGGAGTGTGTCTGGTTTCAATGTGATCTTCATGACACCCAGGTCCCCCACGATTCCCTTGAGCTTCGAGAACTTTTTAGGAAACAGATCGTGATATTCTGTGAGTAGCTCTACAATATTTCCTAGTGTATCATCATCACAGTAGTCCCCGATTTTGGCCAACTTAGCCTATTATTTTGTCCCAATGTTGACTTCCTTCAATTTCAGAGGTTTAGTCACATCTACCATCCTTAATGCAGGCCTTGCAACTGCACGCTCTCCTTTTGATTTCAGGATATTAACATTTCCTGGGTCATCTTCATTCTCCTAGATCAACAAATTTCTACAGTTGACAATTTCTTACATCTGTGAATCCCAAGCCAATGCAACGCACTCCCTATGGGCCCGAGAGTCATCAAAGACTAGATCATCTATGTCTTTTTGGGCTTCATCCAATTTTTTTGAGCCACTCACGGAGTCAAAGGTTGCCAAGAAATATTTAGTCATTGTATACTAGTTTTGAGTACCTTAGTGTAGCTCAACTTCTAGATACCAGGTAGTATGTACCTGTCCCAATGTGTGGACGAACCTATGAACCCATTAATTCCATGTCTTTTCATCCAAAACCTCAATCCACATGGTTAAGTGCTTGTGCGGATCACCCTGAGCATATAACAACTAAATGGGTGGAGTGGCTGGAGGTTCAAAGCGTAGCCTCATTATTTTTCTACATTCCTTCAAGTCCAAGAAATTTCCCTTGTGCGTGTCCCACCACCGTGCTGGAGTTGTGCGCATAGCCAAATCAAGCGCCTAGAACCTTTTCTCCTTTGGGATAGATTTTTCCAATGCTTCCAAAAATTCTTTAACATTACCAGAACCATTTATCTTACCTCAAAGGGGATGCACCAAAAGTCCTTTCTTATTTTGAGGCAGCGCAGCGCAGAGACATCATGTAACCTATTATGCCAATTCTTCATTTCGCCATTAGAATCGGAAAAACAAGAGCTATCATTCTCCCAGTTCAACATGCCATAATATGTAGGATTGATCCAATATTCATCCCACACAGTCAGCTTATAGATATGGTCAACATCATCCCCTTCACGTACTGGTTCTGTGTATCGTTCTCCTTCTGGACGATCCATTGGGACTATCACCTGTGTACCATTATTCTCAAAAATCATACTTTTATGCTTCAGATTGATGATGCCTCCCATAAAAATGGCCCAATCCAATCCCAACAGCACAGGGTAGGGGTATGCATCATCCAAAATTTATATAACCTCAAATTTAGCACATAACTTTACTCAAGCTATGTCAACCACAAATTGTAGAAGCCTGCCAAGTGGAATGATCTTTTGCTGATTTACCATGCAAGGCTGAATGGTGGACCATATCAACTTTGGCTCTCCCATCTTCTACTAGGTTTGTTTAGGTAATACATTTGCATCATAGCCCAGATCCAAGATGACCTGGTCCATCTCATACTCACCAATATGCACAGTCATGCGCATCTCCCTACGAGTTTTCTTCTTCTGTTTATACACCTTTTTTACAGCCTTGGTTTTTTTCTGTGACACCTCTTTTTATACACAGATGTATACCAATGCATGGATATTATATACTTCATTCTGATTGTGCAGTGGCATATTGCAGCCTTGTAATAATGTCTCAACTTCATCATTGGCGTTCAGTTCCATGGGAGTTCTTGAGGTGGATGCTCCTGTATCAGCAAAATCCTTTCTGTCTTCAATGAAAAACTATTTTTATTTCTACAACTTGAGGCTTTCCTTCTTGTAATATGCCTTTCTTATCAGTGGTTCTGCGGCATCCTTCTCCTCAATTACACACAGTGGAAATACCACTATGTGTAATTGCATTTACACTTGGATCATCGTCGCATTGTTTAGCCTTAACCCTCTGTATGTTTTGCGCTAGTGTATGTTGCTTTTCCTGCATTTTAGCTATTAACACAGGAAAATATTTAATTACATGATCCAATTGCCTACAGTACCTGTATTATTGTCACACACGGTTCGAGCAGTCGCGTGCATAGTGTCGAGCGACTTCACAGTTGTAGAAAATTAGTTTCCCTCTCCCTCGACCTGCGTCTCCACCTCTCCCACCTCCCCGTCCTCTTGTTGGGGATCCTCCTTGTCTGGAGGGAGATGATGGTGATGAAGGTTCAACCTGCACTCTGTAAAGGTTCTCTCTGTCAATCATTAGGTTGTACGTTCGACAGTTGTGCTCATCGTAACCCACTGAAGAGTAGAAGGTGCACCATTATTGCTTCATTTCTGGGACATAGGCACCTAACCACGGGTAGTGATTTGTATCATGTTGCCCAGCCACCCGAAAATCAACACACCACAATGTGGGGGTACTAGGCCCAATGAAATCCCCCAAGCGTAGTGGACTCAATCCCCCAGCTTGCATATAATCCGACAGTAGAGGGCACTAATATTTGGTGTGGCCAGAGACCCTGCAGCATATGCACTAAGCATCTACGCCAACTTCTTTACCCCAGTATCTTCGTAAATTATAAATTTCTAAGTGCATAGCTTTTAATTGGCTCTGAATCTGTGACGCTCCAAATCGAGCATCGTCTGTCAGTGCATCTTCTACCTTCATAGAAATTTCCAGGGCTTCTTCATGCGACTCAATCTTCTACTGACCCATGGACCTGCACAGACGTAGCAATAGCATGGTGATGAACCATTCCTTTGCTGCTTGTCATCGTAAGAAAATCATCTATCACTGATAAATTTCTTTAATCGGTGGTCAATTTCCCAAACTGATTATGTACACCCTTACCTAATACCTTTCAGTTCTACTACACATTGAGAATAATATTTTGGCTTTCGAAATTGCTACTTCAGCACATCCTTGGTATCCTAAACTGTGGGATCCACATGCTGAGCAAGGTATCCCATAAACCAATCTGAAGCATGACCTTCAAATACCATAACCACTTGCGCTCTCTTAATAGTTTCAGTAGTGACATTCTGCATAGTCCACAACGCATTCACCAAAAACCAAAATCGGTCCATATCCTCATCCCCCATACCCTTAGAGGTGGGTAACTTCATATGTGCGGCCATATCGTCCATAGGTCAGGGTTGTGGTGGGGTAGGAGGATTCTTACCCCTACGTGAGTTTGATGGTGGCATAACAGGAGGGCTAGTCTCAGTGCGTGTAGCCCCGCTTCCATTTAAATCAGGGGAGTTTCTTAGAGGAATTTATACAGATCTATCCACTTTCTGATTGACCTGATAGTATTTATCGCTACACTACGTGCTTTCACTCTAATCAGGGGTCATTCACTCAGTGTGGTTGCACAAAATACCCTTTGCACACAATAACATCTTAATCAGCAGAGGAAAATTTTGTAAGAACTTATCCCTCAATCCTTTGAAAAATCTCCTTTCAGCTTCAAAGTAGGAAACAAACTGATCGATTGCAAATTCTATTACAAACCCACCGAAGATGTTGTCAACTGAGTGATCTATAGTCTGGGTAATGGAATTATCAGTCTTCTTCAATTTTTGGATCACTTCAGGGGTCCACTGCGTGACCTAATCATCCTCCCAACAGGTTTTGAATTCTATTAAAATTGCTAAAAACTCTTGCAGTTCATGTGAAAAGGTTACAAAGAAGATCTCATGCACCTTAGCAAAAATAGACTTATTCTTCCACTTTTCTGTAGACAGTTTCTTACTTCTGTTTTCTTTTAGGGAAAACTCCTGAATCTATTTTTCAAACCAGTCCTCAAGTTCAGGCTTTAATAGCTTCCAATGACCTCGCAGCATCACCCAACCTCTCTCAAAATTCTCCCGGTCCTGGCAATGGAACCATTTGTGGGAATTGAGGTTAAGCAACAAAACCCTCTTACTACTAGCCCTTTCGGTAGTGACCTGCTTACGCAAGTCAAAATCTCACCAAAAGCAATATGGGGGGTTGCTGGAACCAGGTTTCTGCAGCCTAAGAGAGGTTTGAATGATTTGGGTGCCATAAGATCCCAAACAACCCTAACCAATAAACCCTTTTCAGATATATTTAGGTCAAATATGCAGAATATCTTGCGCAAGTTAACACAACAATCATAAATCAAGTAATAACCTTTAACACATCATATCGGAGCCCTAGACCATTAGATCCATCACATAAGAATTCACATAAACCCAAACAAAGTTGCACAAGATATCTAATTGCAGAGAGTACACAAATCGAAAATAAGATTCAGACACATTCATAACATAAACATCAAACGCATATAGAACTCATATATCCGCAACAAGATTCCTTTATTACTTATCAGTTCAGATCCTTCATACAAAACACTTCAATAACCCCGCTCACAACCAACGAGTTCCGCACAAAGCAAGGCTAAGCACTCCGTGCACACAACTAGCAAGAGCCATCTTATCGGGACAATCCGCACAAAATATCACCAAGTTTCCAGATCTAACATTCACATTCAGACTTATCCAGAAACTGACTTCTTAGACTCGATCTAGCCATCTATTTATACTATTTTCCTCTGCTATTATATGGTTTGCAAACCATGGTTTACGGCCCCTTGATCTACCCTTTGACCCATTACAATTCATGAGGGGTTTTTACCGGCCCCAAAACCCCTGCGCACCGCTAATCTATTACAAAATATAGAAAAGATGGTTAGACTTAAGGGACCGCACTCGAACACCAACCAAACTCCATATTGACCTGGCCGAATAAAGTTAAACTAACTAGTTGTTGTAGAACCATAGCACCAAGATCTTCGTGTTGTTGGAATGAGTACCCCAAAAATGGAGGAATGTTCGTAAGAAACCTTACAAGTAGATGAAAACTTCAAAATATTAACATACTCACGATACCAAATACAACCAAGTCAAACATGTATCAAACTGTCGCACTACTGAAGTAAAGGATGAAACCCCAGAAGGGAAACCTTTGCATTATCGACTGTTAAAGGTTTGTGGAAGAAATTTTCCTGTGAGAATTGGTATACGTTCATGCCTACAACGATTAGAGCTCCAACGATTGAGGAAACCGAAGTTACAATAGTTATACAATCGAAGGCATTGGTGGAAGAATGAGGAGAAGAGACGGGACATTGTGTGGGTAGTTACCTTAACTCCCCCAGAACCCCTCACCACTGTTGGATATAGGGTTCAACAATCGAAGGGCTCAAATGCGACAATGTGATTTGTGGCGAACAATTATGAGGGTTAAGGCAAGAGCTTCCGGCCAAATGTCTCGTAGTCAAGGTGCCCAGAAACCAAGGTGGCAGGTGTAATACAATATGCTATGAGAAATGAATATTCACAACATAGCAATCATACGACTACATTTAAAACTGCAATAACCATGTAATCCATAGAAAATCTAATTGAATTCATAAGGTACAGAATCTGGATGTGTGACATATATGATTTGGTAATTAGATTTGTATAGACGGATATGTCAAGAGTCTATCCTAAAATATATAATGGTTTATATAACTGTTATAAAGTAATAGAGATGTGTCTGATGTAATAGAGATGTTATTAAATCATAGATGTAAATATGTAAGTTATGTTAATAGTGCATATGCAAATTTACACACACACACACACACACACACACACACACATATATAAAGATTCCATATAAAATAGGAACATATAGTAAAAAGGGGATCAATCAAGTTTCACTTAGATAATAAAAAAAAATTATGAGTTGTAATTATGATGTGACAAATTTGGATGTAAAATAAAATCAACCATTCTTACCATTAATAAATTTAGATAAATCAATTCACTAGCTGGTTCGAAACGAGTCGACCAAATTTATTTGGATGTGATTTTTACCGAAATATTTTTCTCACAATTTATGGATCACAGAAGCAATATTCCTAAAATCAATTTCTTTTAAGTATAGTAAAAAAAAAAAAAAATTGAAATAATTATAACCATCTTTAAAATTATTAAATAGAAAGCATATATATTTTATTGTCAATTTAATAATTATAAAAAAACTCAATTATAAAGTTACTCTTTATTCCTATATAAAAGTTTTTCTTTGTCCTATATGCGATGCATATCAGTGAGAAACACATTATCCCTTATAAGTTTTTAATATATTTTTTCGCTTTCGAACAGAATGAATTACATATAGTCAAAGACCATTCAAATATTACAATAACTCTTGAATAGTTTCACCCATAAAAATTGGTTGAAATAAACAATATAAACTACAATAAAATTAAACAAATTAAAGTATCATTAAAGTACATTCAGCCTTAAAGATTCCCTGTTTAGATTACATAAACAAATGCGAAGGGCGTTATGACATTATTTAATACTTTTTACTTGTCACGAGTGAGAATGGGAATCTATAATATTTAAGATAGATTTGTATTAATCTATTTTATTAAAAAAATTAATGAGAATTTTATTGTTTCGGTGGAGTTAAAAAATATTTTTTAAAATATTTATTCTATAAGATTTATATTTTGTTTAATAAAGTAATTTGCAATTTAAGTTTTTTAAAGAATTATTTAATGTTAAATAATAAAATATTATCAAAATAATTCGTTAATAAACAAGAGAATTCGATCAATTTAGGTTTTATTAACGATAGATTTCAATGATGATAAAATGCCACATTATTTAGTGTATTAATTTAAAAAATAATGTAAAAGAAATAAAATGGTGTTAATTTATTTTTTAGATAATGTAAATTATTATAGATTTATTTTAAATATGGGTTGATATGATTTTAGAGGGATCAAATTTTTTGAAGTGCAAATTTTTTTAGAATACAAATATAATGTGTAATTTTTTATTATTTAAATTGTATTTTTCAATGTTATATAGAGTATATATAAAATTAAATAAACATTTTAACTATAAAAATTATTTATTTTTCTATTTAAAATTATATTTTTATTGTATTTTGAAAAGGCACATGTCAACTCACATAAACTCACAAAATTACACATTACCTTATATTGAGCTGTAAAATAAACCTCATAGTTAAATAAATAAAAAATAAATATAAATAAAATGACTTTAATAATTTAATGTAAAATAATTTCAAAATAAATATTATAACAAACAATTATAAATTAAAATATACAACATTATTTAGATGAGTATAATACACTGTTTACCAATATTTACAGATTAAAATTATTATAAACGATAGTATTCCCTTATTTGGTAAGGGAGGAAATTAAGATATAACCTTGCACAATATTTCAAGAATGTTAACAATTAGTATTTTTAATGCAATATATTTATATAATTTTTAAAATTAATTTTTTAACAATATTACTTAGTTAACTTTAAAATGTATAAATTTAATTATATAAATAATAATTTGTCATCGGATTAGAAACATTTAAAAAAATAAAATATTATTATTAAATTAAAAAACATTTATAGATCTCATTGCTTAAATGTAAACGGATTCTTCATTTAAGTCAGTTATCTCAATTGAAAATAATATTAACTATATAGAGAAAGTTTAATATTAACTATATAGAGAAAGTTTAGCAAAATCTTTGCCAAATTTTTTCCTTCCACGTCATGCAAGCTGCATTGTTAAATGCTGAAATTCTGGTTGAATGGCTAACGAATGCTATGTTCAAATTCTGTATAACAAAAATATAGTAAAAATTGCAGAAGCAATTCCTGTATTGATAGATCTACTTTTCAGCTGTGTTGACAACTGGTCGTGACCAACAACAATGTCGATCAGTATACTGTGGGGATTATCTGGAGAATTTGCCTCAAGTCTAGTTAAGGGGATGCGTTGAATGAGGCTTTGGGGAATTTGTCTGAAGTCTAGTTAAGGGGATGCATTGAACGAGGCTTTGGGGAATTTGTGTGAATGGGATGCGTTGAACTAGGCTCTAGTTGTGGGAGCATTTAAGAAGCTTCTGGTTTTGGTGCAGATTAATTCTGCTTAGCTCGTCCTTAAGGTAAAAGCCAACTAATTACTCAAAAAAAAATTCTGTTTTTCGCCAATGTCAAAGCTGCAGACTTCGTCTATTTTTATTTAAATATTCAAATAAAAAAAATTTGCATTTAACCAATCTCAGGCTCCCCCGACTGTATGGATTTTTTTTAAGTATTTAAATAAAAAAATGTATTACTTAAATAATGTCATATATCATAGTTTTTGCCAGAGAAATGAATCACTATAATCACTACGAATAAGTACTTATGAAGATATGATAATATTAATAAATTGTCGTCCTAGCCAATTTAGGTAATATTAATAAATTGTCTTCCTAGCCAATTTAGGTTTATTACTTAAGTACTTAATTTTCTAAAAGGCATGAAGAGCCGATGAATCCCAAACGCAGAGACACTTACGAAGAGTATCTTAGTATATTTAACATGGTATTAAGACATTAATATGCAATTTGTATATATATATATATATATATATATATTTTTAAATGAAAATAGGGAAAATACTGTATGGAAAGCTTGAGGAAGCTTTACAAAGACAAAATATAAGATTGACGAGAAAGGTAAGTTTACACTAAATGAGGGAGGACATTTTATTTAACTGTGCATTTTTTTTTTGTATTTAATGTTTTAAATTTTTTATAAGTTTATATTTCTTTTCTTTATTGTGAGATTATATAATTATATGTGTCAAGTATATTGCCGTGAAATTGATTGGATCATGAGAATCAATAGCAATTGAAAAACACTTCACAAATAATACAGTTTTGAAAGAAAAGATTCAACAATATATACAGTTTTCAAAGAAAAGATTCAACAATATATAGCGTCGCTCTTCACCAACAAGTCTATAATACCCTGAGAGAGAAAATTCATGAATTTGTTGGGCAGATGGATATATAGGGAAATAAAATAGAACAAGTCTCCAGTCTCTAATACCTTGAGAGAGTAAATTCATGAATTTGTTGGGCAGATGGATACATAACGAAATAAAATAGAATAATATCAACTCTGCACATGATTGAAAAGCAGAAATAAATAAGAAAATAATATTTCAAATAGAAGAACAGCTTGACTAATTAGAATTACAATATTCTCGATTGAGAATTAGTAATTAAAATAACAAAAAGGAATTATAAAATTTTTAAATCTTACTTAAGATGTGATTCTTAATCCAGAGAAAACATCGTAGAGCAGATGAAAGAAAACCCTCAAGATTCATAAACATAGCCAGCAAGCAAGGGTAATGGAGAGTAGTGAGAAAAACAAATAAAACTTAAAAATTATAAAGAGAAAAAGCATAATACATTATATATATATATATATAGAGTATAGAGAACAATTCAAAAAATATTTTACCAAAGACGAAAAATATCACACCAAACCATACGTCTTTTAGAAAACAATCTATCAAGCATAAACTATGTTAAGACACTGCCTTCTAATTTCATTTATAATGTTAAAAATTGCCACTCAAAACAGTAATAAAAGTCATTAGAAATAATATTCTTACATAAATAAATATGTGTCATTCAGCTAGTGTTAGTGTCCAGTTTTATTTTTAACTAGTTTTATTTTCTTTTTCTCCTCAAGTATTAAAATTATTAGTGGTAGGTATTAAAAAAATTAAGAAATATTGATAAAAAATTATATATACATAACTATAAAAATATAATAATTTATAATTTATAATTAATTAATATTATTTTTTAAAATTATATGTAAAAATATTATATTTATTTTTATTTTATTTTAATTAATTATTTTCATATCAGTTATTTTTGAATGGGTGTATACCTACCAACCTTCTTTAAATCTTATTATATTACAATACTAGATTATATTAAAAATATAAAATATCTTTCAATTAATTTCAAAAATCTAAAATTATAATTTAACATCAAAATAAATATTAAATATCCAACAATAAACCAATCACTGATATAATATCTTCTTATTCTTAATATCAAATATCATATTATTTTTATTTTCACTTAACAAACCTATAAATATGTAACCACTGGTTTAATCATTAACTATTGGTTAAGTTATTTGTTAAGATTTTTCAAACATTTACTGTATTATGTTAAAAACAAAAAGATTGTGAAGAGAAATTTATTTTTTGAGTAATGAAAATTGATTATGGAATTGGTTCCATAAAGTAAAAGACTGATGTAAAAGTAATTTCAAGATCTGAGAGTTACTTGAACAGAATTTAGCTCAAATAGTTGCCCAACCTCTGAGGATAAAAGTTTAATCCCAGTGAGGTTTGGGGGTTCTGTTAGGTAACTGGAGAAGGAAAATTCTAGAGAAAAAATCCCTCCAATTTTCTATTATGACTGAAATTAGAGACTCGACCAGATTGTCCCGAAGTCTCTTCCAGAAGTTCTGTTAACAACAAGGCTCAAGCTTAGAGCAAGGGGAGAGTTGGAGGACGTAATAGCCTCACTCATGGAAGGAAGGCATAATATCAATCAGAGAAAAATAAGACAGATAAGTATTCTGTAATTTGTGAGTTGGAAGTTTTGCAGAGAATCTATTCGTGTTTTTTTATGTTGCAGATAATAGAATATAAGTAAAATTTATCACTGCTAGTAATTGGTAATATGAGGACCGTAAACCCAGACCCCTCGAAAACAAGGTTCTGGGTAGGTTTTCCTAGCTGTCTATGATATTACATGGACAATTATGGTCTAGACATATACACTAATTAGTTACAAAAAGAAAGAATACTATACTATAAAAAGAGAATAGAAAGTACATAATTAAAAATAAGACTGCAATGAAATATATAAAGACAGAAATAACATGTCATAATTGAGGATATTCCTTATATACTAAAGGAAATAATTCTGAAAATTCTTTCCAATTGTATATATATAGCAATCTAGAAGAAACACTAAAATAATGAAATTCTAGTAACACACGATTTCAAACCCATATGTGGAAAAAGAAAGGAAACAAACAAGAGGAGGGTCTCCTCTAGAAAACATTTCTTAATAGTTTTCTAGACAGTGTATACATAAATATATATAATATTGATAATTTCGAGTATTGAGAACATACCTTAAAAGGAAAAATTCAATATCGTTCAGACCGTTAAACAATACGACTGAAGGACTGAAGAACGAGAACAATTAGACTCGTGCACCTTTGTAGAATTACAAAACTCGGAGACCAAAATGTAATCATTCTATAGACCTCGATATGCGAGAAAGAAAAATCCATCATTATAATAAATGAGAACAATTTCTTTACAGAAAATAGAGTCTAAGAAAAAAAATTATTTATATCTTCTTCCAGAAACGAATACATTCGGACACGGAGTCAAATTGAAATGTGTCTGAGAAATAGAGATAATTAAGTTGAGAACTTGGTTCCAAGATAATAACGTCTATAGAAGAAAGAAAGATTAATTATTTAACACAATTATACATAAAATTTAGTCCCGGCAAACCCATCCTGGGTATTAGCTGTGGGAAAGCTAGTTTAACTAAACCATAGAACCAAAGTCGATGACTTTATAAATAAACTATAAAAGAAAACCAAATTCCAAATTGGTGTCGACAAGCTAGTTGGTTACCCAAAACCTTATGATAAGGAGTACATGGTAGAGTCGGAATGAAGGATTAGGGAATCTGGAAGTTTGAGCACCAATTTGAATTACTATACATTATCATTAGCACGAGAATACCTGTAGAAAATAACATTAGGAGAATTTAGTATATAGCATAAATTTGAACGAAGGATGCATTGAAAATAAAAAATTGTATCTCCTCACCTTAATGTCGCAAGCTCAAAGATTTGGGGCCGAATGGCTGCCAAAGAAAAAGATGAAACATTAAATCTCTAAAACATGAAATCAGCTATAAAATAGGTGGAAATATAAAGGAAAAAGAAAAATACATATATAACAAAGAAAAATAGGGCTTCACCTTGAAATTGCTGTTAGGTAGCATCGTGGAGGGCGAACTCATAATCCAGAGAGAACAACAATATTGAGCAACCTGGACAGAAAAAAATTGAGTCTTTATATGAAGTATCAAACTAAAACCCAACACCTAAACCTACTATTCAAAGGTTAAGTAAGTTATGTTGTTAGCGCATCTGTGGAATGATGAAACCTGAAAGGTAAAGAAACAATCCTGGAAGGCTCGACTAGGGGCGTAGATAGCCAATAGACCACCTAGATTTCAAGAAAGGAGGCGTAGCATGCCACCACCGAAACCTACAACTGATCCCAAAGGCGGAGAAGATCTAACATAGGAGACAAGTGAAAATGAGCGAAAAGACTTATGCGAGCGGTTATGAGAGGGAGGGTCATTCCTCCAAACCCTAATTCCTTATCACCATTGGATTTTCAAGAAGACAAATCAAGGGAGGAGATGAGCCCACTTGTCTCGGTTATCAATCATGACAAAAGAATATTAAATGAACCCAAACGCTAAATTCAATAGCTATTAACCCTTCAGATTTTACCACGCAGAAATCACGCAACCATCTCCATTGGATGTCGTGTTAAGTACTCGTAAATTAAATAGAAGCAAGGACAAAATGAAATGTCAAATTAAGGTTTTTGTAAAGATAAAATGTAATATTATAGTTCATGGAATATATCTAATCCAATCATTGTATATATAATATTTCATAACAGTTGCGGAATCAATGAAAATCTATAGTTAGATATTATTGAATTATTAATGTACAATTGGAAACTGTCACCGATATGTATGGTTTATTAATAATGAATGTGGAATATTTCGAAAAGGTAAGGCATATAAATTTGTATCAAGGTTTGTAAAAAAAATTTATGGGTAGTGTTGATGAATGTTACAAGTGGTATCAGAGCAGCATTGTAACGCTGGGACCTTATGGGTCGACTAACGTTTTAATTTGTGTATTAATGATGCACAGAGAAATAAATTAGCAAGATAATATGAGGAGGGCACTGACACAGCAGCCACCTCCAAGTGTCGGGGAAACAAAACCATGATCGGAAATGAACCCAAAAATGTGGGTACAGCTGGGTGTGGAACAGCACCAGCAAACCAGTAGGTTGTTGGAGGAATAAAAACAGCAAACCAGCATTCTATTAAACACTATGCAGAAGTTACAAGAGGAAATGGAGAGGGTGTGAGATGGTAATGCATGTTTCATGCAAGAGCAGGAGAGGATATTAAAAAGCCTCTCCAACAAATAGAATCAAGGAAATGAGAAGCCAAGTACTAATAAAGAGTTTCAGGAAGGAAATGAACAGCAAACAAGAGATCATGACACTGACAGAATGGAAAGAATTCAGTCTCAGCGTATTAATAAAAATAAGAACTATAATGAAGCTGAATCAGATAATGTATCAAATAAGAAAGAAGTGAAAAGAAAGAAGGTAGAGCTACAAGGTGAATTTCGGAAAATAAAGCCTCCTACGTTTGATGGAGTAGAGGAGGAAGTGGCTGAGGCATGGCTCATAAACATGAATAAGTACTTCCAAGTGTATGAATACAGCAATAATCTTAAGGCCGGATTGGCTATATATCAACTAAGGGAGAAGCCACCTTATGGTGGGAGGAAGTGAAAAATGTCTGTAGCATATATGACCAGGATGTAACTTGGGATGCATTCCAGAAGTATTTCAAAGATAAATACTTAACAGAACACTTTTACGATGAAAAATATAGGGATTTTCATGATTTGAAACTAGGGAAAATGATGATGGATGAGTACATCACTAAGTTTACGTCCTTACCTCATTATGTTCCATATTTAAGAGATGAAAAGGCTAAAGTATAGAGATTCCTGAGTAGTTTTTCGACACATATGAAAGAACGTATTGAGTTTGTGAATCCTAAGACTATGGATGAGGCAATCAGAAAAGCCAAAATGTGTTACCAGTAAGCTAAAGCAATAGGTGAACAACGTAAAGGTTGGCAGGCAAGGAAAGAGCATAAGGGCAGTTATGGTTTTAAAAGAATTAGAACCAACAATTTCAAAGGTGCTGCCAGAAGCTCAGTTAGCAAACAATTTGGAAGGAATCATCAAAGGATAAGGTGGTATGTAGAAGATAAACCCACAGAAGCTTCCAGCAAACCGGAACAAACTAAGAACCAGAAGCCACCTTTACAATGTTGGGGGTGTGGTGAGGCACACTACTACTGAAACTATCCACAGCAAGGTAGAAGTGAGGCAGTGACAAATTTACAGGAGGCCTCAATAGTGGGTGATGTCGCCAGGAACATGCCTAGAATTAATGCAACGTTGGAGGACCAGCAAGCGGACTACCAGCCGACAATGATTGAACTAGAAGGTAAACTACTATCTCAACCTGTTTCTATTTTGGTAGACCCAGGTGCAAGTTTAAGCTATGTAAGTCCCAAAGTAATAGAAATTTGTAAATTACAAAGTTAGAAATTCAGAAACCCATGGCTAGTACAGTTAGTTACTGGAGCTAAGAGGAAACTTAGGGCCAAAATACCGAATTGTGCACTAAAAATTAGTGAACAACAGTTAACTGTGGAATTGAATATACTACCTCTGGGTTCTTATGATGTGCTACTTGGCATGGACTGGTTAGAGAAGCACTAGAAATTTCTAGACTGCAAAGAAAATATTATCTATTATAGAATGCAAGATGGAACCCGCCAGGAAATTCAAGGGATCAAGAAACCTTTACAGCTGCGTCTAATCATAGCATCTCAAATGGGAAAGTGCATGAGGAAGGGATTCTAGTTGTATTCCATACAGGTGGGCTTTACCAATGCCAGAGAGAAGGCTCCAATGTTGGAAAATATACCAATAGTACAGGAGTTTAAGGATGTATTTCCAAAGGAAATACTGGGTTTACTACCAAGAAGGGACACATATTTCACCATTGAATTGGTATCTAGAGCATCACTAGTTTCGAGAGCGCCCTATCGAATGAGTGTACCTGAATTAACTAAATTGAAGATGTAGTTACATGAATTATTAGATAAAGGATATATCCGACCAAGTGTATCTCCTTGGGGAGCACCTGTACTGTTTGTGAAGAAGAAAAACGGGACCATGCAAATTTGCATGGATTACCACCAGCTTAATAAACTCACTGTTAAAAACAGATATCCTCTATCGCGAATTGATGATCTGTTTGACCAGGTAAAGGGAGCCACAGGATTTTCTAAGATAGATCTAAGGTCGAGATACCATAAAATCTGGATAAAGGATGAAGACATACATAAAATGGCTTCTTGTACCAGGTACGGACAGTACGAAATTGTGGTGCTACCTTTTGGGTTGACCAATGCACCAACAACCTTTATGAGGTTAATGCATAGTGTATTTCACCCTTGTGTGGATAATTTTGTGTTAATTTTTATTGATGACATTTTACTTTATTCTAAGAATGCGGAGGAACACAAGGAACACCTGCGGATAGTGCTGGAAATGCTAAGGAGGCATCAGCTGTACGCCAAGTTCAGCAAGTGTGATTTCTTCGAGGAAGAAATCCAGTACCTCAGTCACGTAATTTCTGTTGAAGGTATTTTAGTTGACCCTGAGAAGATAAAAATGATTGTGGAATGGAAAGTACCTCAAAACATGGCAAACATCTGATCGTTTATGGGATTGGATGGCTATTACTGGCGGTTTATTGAAGGTTTCTCAAAAATTTCTTTTCCAATCACTTCATTACAAAGGAAAGGAAAGATATTTAAATGGACAAAGGAATGTCAAGGAAATTTTGAGAAACTGAAGCAGTTATTAACTACCGCTCCAGTGTTAAGGGTAGCTGATCCTAATAAAGAGTTTTAGGTCTTCATAGATGAGTCCAAAGAAGGAGTTGGGGAAATTTTGTCACAAGAGGGTAAAGTGGTTGCCTATGAATCACGAAAATTAAAGGAGCATGAGTAGCCGTACTCAGCTTATGATTTGGAGTTGACAGCAGTAATGCATGCACTCTGGGTATGCAGGCACTATTTGCTTGGAAAAATATTTGTGCTCAAAACTGATCACAATAGCTTAACCGACTATTTTAATAAAGATGATCTCAATTCTCACCAGGCAAGGTGGAATGCCTTCCTGAGAAAATTTGATATTGATATGCAACATGTAAAAGTTAAGGAGAACAAAGTAGCTGATAAATTAAGCAGAAAATTGCATGGTGTTTATGAACTGTATTATAATCAGGTTGAGTGAAGATTTCTAGAGAAAATAAAAGTAGAAGTAGATAAAGATCTTGAATACAATTTTATGTGGCAGCAAGCAAAAGAGTTCAAAGACCAAGGAAACCCTGTTGAATATGAAATTGATAAGGATGGTTTGCTAACTTTCAGAAAGTGAATTTTTGTTCCAAACAGAATGGAGTTGAAGGAATTGATTCTTAATGAATATCATCGAAGTAATTACTCTGGACATCCTGGATATCAGAAGATGTTAACAGCAATAAGGAAGAATTATTTTTGGCTTGGTATGAGGAGAGGTATAGCAGAATATATAAACAAATGTTTAGAATGACAACAAGTGAAAGTGAAGCACTGGAACCTAGCTGGGCTGATGCAGCCTATACTGGTACCCGAGTGGAAGTGGGAGGTGATATCGTTAGATTTTATCACTGGACTACCAAGATAAGAAAATCATAATGACTCTATAATGGTAGTGGTGGATAGATTAAACAAATCATCACACTTTATACCAGTGCAATCCACTTATAAGATAGTGCAAATAGCAGATATATTCATGTGAGAGATCTTCAAATTGCATGTAATTCTAAAGACTATCATATCTAATAGTGATGTAAAGTTTTCATCAGCATTCTAGAAAAGATTGTTCACCAGTTTGGGGACTCAAATTAACTTTTCACTTCTTACCATCCACATATGGACGAACAAACAGAACGAGTAAATAAATTTCGGAGGACATGTTACATATGTATGTAATGCAACACCCAACTAGGTGGGAAGAGTATTTACACCCAGTGGAGTTTGCATACAATAACGGCTATCAGGAGTCACTCAAGATGAGTCCATTTGAATCCTTATATTGACGACAGTGCAGAACCCCTATTAATTGGAGTAGCCCAGAAACCAAGTTGATGCTCTGACCGGACATGTTAGCTGAAATGGAGACAGAAGTAAAGAAGATCCAACAAAAATTAAAGGTAGCCCAGGATAGGCAAAAATTGTATGCAGACAAGAAAAGGACCTATCATGAATTTGAAGTAGGGGACCATGTGTATGTAAGGATTAAGCCAAAGAAAATCACTTTAAGATGGGCCTCATGTGCCAAGTTGGCTCTCATATTTTGCAGCTCAATCCAAATATTGGAACGAGTAGGATCTGTGGCTTACCGACTGGCCTTGCCCAGTCATATTCGACTACATAACGTTTTTCATGTATCTTTATTGAAAAGATACATTCACGACTCAAAACATATAATCAAATGGCAGAATATTCAAGTAGAATATGAATACCAGATTGATTAAAGATGTTAAGATTTATGAGTAAAACTAATTCAAGATCATTGTTTGCAGGTCCAGCCGGACGAAGAATTTATGGTCGAACCTCACAGTATAATCAATCGAAGGGAAATCATGCTCTGGAAACAAGCCATCGCCCAGGTTAAAGTGCAATGGAAACACTTTGGCCTAGAAGAAGCTACCATGGAGGATGAAGGTTTTGTTCAGGAAGCCTATCCTTAACTTTTTGTTGGATCAGAATGAGAACACCGGGGATGGTGTTCACTTCCAGGGGGGGTTTGTAACCACTGGTTTAATCATTAACTATTGGTTAAGTTATCTGTTAAGATTTTTCAAACATTTACTGTTATTATGTTAAAAACAAAAATATTGTGAACAAAAATTAAATTTTTGAGTAACAAAAATTGATTATGGAATTGGTTCCATAAAGTAAAGGAATGATGGTAAAAGTAATTTCAAGATCTGAGAGTTAGTTGAACAAAATTCAGTTCAAATAGTTGCCCAAAATCTAAGGATAAAATTTTAATCCTAGTGAGGTTTGGGGGTTCTGTTCGGTAACTGGAGAAGGAAAACTCTCGAGAAAAAATCTTGGATTGGTGCTAACCAGTGGAATACTCCAATTTTCTATTACTATTGGAATTGGAGACTAGATTGGATTGTCCCGAAGTCTCTTCCAGAAGTTTTGTTAACAACAAAGCTCAGGCTTGGAGCACAGGGGAGACTTGGAGGACGTAATAGCCTCACTCATAGAAGGGAGGCATAATATCATTCAGAGAAAAATAAGACAGATAAGTATTTTGTTTTTCTGTAATTTGTGAGTTGGAAGTTTTGCAGAAAGTTACAGGTCTGGTAAACTAAGTAGTAATCTATTCATGTTCTTTTATATTGAAAATAATAGAATATAAGTAAAATTTATCACTACTAGTAATTGGTAATCTGAGGACCATAAACCCAGACCCCTCGAAAAGAAGGTTCTAGGTAGGTTTTCCTTGCTATCTATGATATTACATGGACAATTATGGTCTAGACATATTCTCTAATTAGTTACATAATGAAAGAATACTATACTGTAAAAAGAGAATGGAAAGTACAGAAGTAAAAATAACACTGTAATGAAATATGTAAAGACAGAAATAACATGTCATAACTGAGGATATTTTCTATATACTAAAGGAAATAATTCTGAAAATGTTTTCCAATTGTAGATATATAGAATTTTAGAAGAAACACTCAAATAATGAAATTATAGTAACACGGGATTTCAAACCCATATGTGGAAAAAGAAATTGTATATCAAAACTATAAATTCTACCCATATGAATTTTAGAAAAGGAAACAAGCAAGAGGAGGGTCTCCTCGAGAAAACATTTCTTAATAGTTTTCTGGACTGTGTATACATAAATATATACAATATTGATAATTTAGAGTATTGAGAATAGACCTTAAAAGGACAAATTTAATATCTTTCATACCATTAAACAATGCAACTAAAGGACTCAAGAACGAGAAAAGTTAGACTCGTGCACCTTTGTAGAATTACAAAACTCGGAGACAAAAATTTAGTCATTCTATAGAACTCGATATGCAAGAAAGAAAAATCCATCATTATAATAAATACGAACAATTTCTTTACTCAAAATCGAGTCTAATAAAAAATTTTATTTATATCTTCTGCTAGAAACAAATACAATTGTACCTGAAGTCACAAATTGAAATGTGTCTAAGAAACATAGATAACTAATTTGAGAACTTGGTTCGAAGATAATAACATCTATAGATGAAAGAAAGATTAATTATTTAACACAGTTATAGATAAAATTTAGCCCCGACAAACCCATCCTGGGTATTAGCTGCGGGAAAGCCAGTTTAGCTAAACCATAGAACCGAAGTTGAGGACTTTATAAATAAGCTGTAAAAGGAAACCCAAATCCAAATTGGTGCCGAAAACCTAGTTGGTTACCCAAAACCCTTACGATAAGGAGTACCTAGTGAATTCAAAATGAAGGATTAGGGAATCTGGAAGTTTGAGCACCGATTTGAATTACTATACATTATCATTAGCATGAGAATACCTGCAAAAAATAAGATTAGGAGAATTTAGTATACAACATAAATCTGAACGAAGGATGCATTGAAAAGAAAAAATTGCATCTCCTCACCTTAATGTCGCAAGCTCGGAGATTTGGGGCCGAACGACTGCCAAAGAAAAATATGAGACATTAAATCTCTAAAACCTATAATCAGCTATAAATTAGGCAGAAATATAAAGGAAAAATAAAAAACATATATAATATAAAAAAAACAAGGTTTCACCTTGAAATTGCTGGGAGGTAGCATCGTGGAGGGTGAACTCATAATCCAGAGAAAACAACAGTATTGAGCAACCTGAACAGAAAATAATGGAGTCTTTATATGAAGTATCAAACTAAAAACCACTACCTAAACCTGCTAGTCAAAGGTTAAGTATGTTATGTTGTTAGCACATCTATGGAATGATGAAACCTGAAAGGTAAAGAAACAAGCCTGGAAGGCTCGACTAAGGGTGTAGATAGCCAATATACCACCCGAATGTTGAGAAAGGAGGCGTAGCATGCCACCGCCGGAACCTGCAACTAATCCCAGAGGTGGAGAAGCTCTAACAGAGGAGATAAGCGAAAATGAGAAAAAAGACTTGTGTGAGCGGTTATGAGAGGCAGGTTCATTCCTCCAAACCCTAATTCCTTATCACCATTGCATTTTCAAGAAGATAGATCAAGGGAGGAGACGAGCCCACTTGTCTTGGTTATCAATCATGGTAGAAGAATATTAAATGAACCCAACTGCTAAATTCAATAGCTATTAACACTTCAGATTTTACCATGCGAAAATCGCGCAACCATCGCCATTGGATGTCGTGTTAACTACTAGTAAATTAAATAGAAGCAAGGACAAAATGAAATGTCAAATTAAGGTTTCTGTAAAGAAAAATGTAATATTATAGTTCATGGAATATATGTAATCTAATCATTGTATATATAATGTTTCATAATGATTGCAGAATGAATGAAAATCTATAGTTATATATTGTTGAATTATTAATGTACAGTTGGAAACCGTCACCAGTGTGTTTGGTGTATTAATAATGAATGTGGAATATTTTGAAAAGGTAACACATAGAAATTTGTATCAAGGTTTGTAAAAAATGTTTTATGGGTAGTGTTGATGAATGTTACAGAATAGGTCAAAGACAAAGGAAATGATAGTACTGTATCATGTTGAGGTTTTTAAGAATGCTATACCCGGAACACATTTTATCATTTGAGATTTTTGAGGTTTAAGAGTTTTAAAGATACCACCTCGAATACCTTGAAATGGTTGGATTTGGATATTTATGATAGCCTGCACTTGTTTAAGTATCCATGTTGCAGTCAAAATTATAGCTCTTTTGTCAAACTTCCCAACATGATCCGAAAAAACATGAAAAAAACATCAAAATTTAACAAATTTAGTAATAATCAAATTCACTAGGATTAAAAACAATAAAATATGTTTTTCAATTAAATAATAAATTCTAATTTAGTTATTTAATTTTTTTTTCTCATTTTTATTATTCTAATTCTTATAATTTAATGTTTTAAATATTTAGACGGAGTTAATATTTAATGTAATTAATCATTATTTATAAATGTGGTAGAGCATAGTTTTAGTATTATCAAAGATGATTGATTTTAAATAATTCAAGCTATCTACAGTTTTTATGTTCAAGATAAAAGATATTTTTGGAACAAAAAATTGATTATAACCTTGGGACATTGGTACTATTTATTTTAAGTAAAATTCAAGTAGATTCCACCTACAGACAACTAATAAACCTTCAAATTTTAGTGTTTTTTTTGTTTTGGTTCAATTAATTCTATTAAATGCAAGGAGAGAATAACAATAAGGTAGAGATATTTTTTATTACTTTATTAATGGATTTTTTTTATAATTTATAGTATATTAAAGTGGTAAATAAAATTAAATGATGGTGAATAAAAAAAATAAACTTAGTTATCACCATTCAACATCAATAGCCTAGTGTGATTGTTATAAAAGTTTTATCACCATTCCACATCAATAGCCTTCTGTGATTGTTAAGTTCCTCTCCATCAATGCATAGTCTTTCATTCTCAAGCCATGGATGAAGCTTATGATGAAAACCTTCAGTTCTATGAGCCATTTATCAATTGAAATCTTTTCTTTTATTGTATTTTACTTAACTATATTTTAATATAACACAACATAGTCTTCCAACCTTGAGTTCTGTGAGCCATTTATCAATTGTAATCTTTATTGCATTTTAATCTAACAATACATAATCTTCCATTCACATGCATGGATGAAGATGGTGATGAAAACCTTGAGTTCTATGAGCCATTTATCAATTGCAAACTTTTCTTTTATTGTATTTTACTTAAATATATTTTAATCTAAAACCTTGAGTTTTATGAGCCATTTATCAATTGCAAACTTTTACTTAATTATATTTTAATCTAACACCACATAATATTCCAACCTTGAGTTCTATGAGCCATTTATCAATTGCAATTTTTTCTTTTATTGTATTTTACTTAATTATATTTTAATATAACACCACATAATACCACATGCGTGCTATTACTATTGGTGTGGCTGGTGATATATGCAAGGCATTGGATGAAAATGTGGTGATATGGTATTATTTCCCTTGGAATTTAAGGAAAATGATGGACATATTACTTTCACTGAAACTGGTGAGAATGATGTAACAATATTTTGATGATGTCAATTTATGGTATAATGGGATAATCTTATGTTTAGAGAGGATTATTTATAATATTTCTTCATAGAATTTTTTATTTTCAATGATTCTATATATGTCATGATTTTTCTAGAATTTCCTTAAAGCCTTTCTTTTGCAACATTTGGTGCAATTGCTAGTTATGATTTAAGAAATTAAATTTGTAAAAATGTAATTTATAAATTTAATTTAATTGGGATTATATTTGGTGGTTAGACATAATAGTTGTCATCTTCCCCACCCAAATTCAAATCTCCTTATAATAAACTATAATAATATTATCATGACCTTTATTCCTATAAATATTATTGTATTTTTGTAAAACACTTTCGAGAAAATTCATCGTAAAAATATTGAAACTAAAATATATATAAACAAAATCAATAATATTAATAATAATTAATTAATTATAAATAATGTAAATTAAAAAGTATACCTACCCACTAAAAATTTAAAGATGAATACACTAAAATTATAAAGACTCATCTTGGAATAGATATGTAGATTAGTTAATTACAACAAACTAGTATGAAATATATTTATATACTAAAAATATAAAAATTATAAAAATTAACACGTTAAGGAATTTCATTTTGAAAAATATTGAAAGTAAAATATATTTATATACTAAAAAAATTTAAATTATAAATAAAAATTAACATGTCCGCAGAATTTTAATTTTGAAAATATTGAAAGTAAATATATTTAAAAATAGTTTAAAATTAAATAAAATTATAATATTAATAACAATTTATCGATGGATTAATTACTTAAGTAATCTCGATTGAAAAATATGCTTACCTATCAAAAATCTAAAAATGATTTCCCTTTGACAATAGTTTATTATTCCATTAAACAGCACCCACAGAGGTCGAGTAAACAGAAAAGAAAGAAAAAATAAAAGAAGATATAAAGCTGCAATTTAATATGGAAGGCAGACTTGATTGGCAATTATCACTGCAAGTGTGCAATTCATTCGTTCACTTCGTTTCTTCAGCGGCATTCGCTTTTCTCTTTTCTTTTTACTTTGTATTCAATGTTTGAATATGAGTTTATAATGGCAAATCGGTAGGCTTAAATCAATTCAATTTAAGAAATAAAAAATAAATAAATCTTCTTCTTTTTTTTAAATATATTTATTTATAGAAATAAAATGTTAATAATTTATTATAATTTAAAAGAAAAAAATATTAATAATATATTATAATATTTTAAAAATAAAAATATTGTTTTTTTTTTTTTTTTAATTTGAAATATTAAACTTGTAATCAAGGTATTCACCTTATATAAAGGTAAACATGTACATTTTATAAAAAAATTATGTAAATCTTCGCAGCTAGCTAAGTTTATTGTGAGCACGCCTTGGCCTTTTCACACACCACTTTAGCCATGTTACTGAAGCAATAACATAACAACTTGAGTATTATACTTTGCAACGTTCTTACTAAGTGTGCTCGAAAGACGAATCCATTATTTGTGGGCTCTCAGCTTTGGTTTAAATTTCTTTCTGTATGTTAATCTAACATTTCACTTCTGGAGATCACTTAGGTTTAGGTTTGATATAAGGGGTTTCGTTTTTTTTTTTTTTTAACCTAGTGAAAATTTCATTAGGTTTAGTATTTATTGTTTTACATAATAAATAACTTAATATATTTGGAAAATATATTTATTCTTTCACATAATGAATGGGATAAAATAAGTTCCAAGACATCTAAATTGGTGATGGTTATGAAAATGATTTGTTATCTCCATATGCAAATCCTTTCAACTTATCAACCTAGTTGTCAATTCCTCTAGACTCAAACAAAATGTAGAGGAAAAAATAATATTTAAAATTTAAAAGAAAAAAATAATATTCCATCACCTATAGTAAGTGTCCAAAACGTAACTCATTTGACTCCTTCAATCTTGAAAAATTTGATTTGATTTGGTCTCACGTGTAACAATTTTCCACTTGAGACCAAATAGAAGCTTGAGTGGATATTTTGCTCTTGTTTGTATATGCTTACTAGTAATCCTTTTCCAAAATGTCGTCTTATTCCTCGAAAAAAATATTTGTTAACATATCACTTGCATTATCTTCGCTATGTATTTTCTCCAATTGTGGCACTTGACCATCCAATGATATCTAACATCCATGTTTTATCTTAGAATGATATGTTGGTTTTTTTTGCTAGATAAATAGTTCTCTAATTGTTACAATGCAACACACATTTTTATTTTTTTATTTCCAACTCTCTTAATAATTGTTGCATCCATAACATCTCTTTGTAAGATTTCATGATAGCTATGTATTACGCCACTATGAGGAGAGAGTTGCTATTTTCTATACTCTAGACACCCAAGACATTGTTGCACCTATAAAGTGTGCACATATCCAACCCTATTTGCATATTTATAACTTTCAAATTATAGCATTATTATTACCAAAACATAAACAATAATGACTAGTATGGTTGAGATACATTAAAATCCATTTTATAGCTCACCAATGTTGTTTGTCTAGATTTACAAAAGATCTTCTCACTACTCCAATTGAATGTGAAATATCTAGTAGGATACATACCATGGAATACATCAAGTTTCCAACTACTATAGCAAGGGATATATCATAACAAGGGCATAATATAACACTAAGTTTATAGTGGGATGCTCAGAGTGTACCAACTAGTTTAGAATCCTTCATATTGAACATGACTAACATCTTCTCAATATACTTTTCTTATGATAGCCATAAGTTTTTCCTTTTTCTATCAATTATTATCTTTAGGCCCAATAATTGTTTTCTTAGATTAAAATCCTTCACTGTATTTAATACCCAGATTCTTTTTTAACTTATTGATCATGTTCTTATCATGTCTAATAATTAGCATGTCATTCTCATATAACAATACTATAATTTAATTTTTTTGGTAATACATCTTGATGTAAACACAATGATCATCCTCTAATATTTAAAAATCATGCTCCAACATAACATAACCAAATTTCTTGTACCATTCATGAGGTGTCTATTTGATCTCATAGAGGTTCTTCTTCATCCAAAAAGCTAGGTTATTTTTACCTTTTACTTGAATACTTTCAATTGCTCAATATAAAATGCATCCTTCAATTCTCCATGAAAAAAGGCTTTTCTTACATCTAACTACTCATATTACAAATCTAAAGCAAGAAAAAGACCAAGAATAAATCTTATGGATGATAAATTAACAGCAGGTGAAAATATTTCAATGAGTTCAATACCTTCTTTTTGCAAAAATCCTTTCACTACCAACCTCTCCTTGTATATTTTTCTTTTCCCATCAACCTCATGTTTAATCCTATACACATTTGTTTTGCAAGTCATTTTATTCCTTTTGGAAGCTTTACTCAGTCCCAAGTTTTTTTTTCCAACAAGGATTCCATTTATTCCTCCATTGTTTTCTTCCATTCTCTCATAATCAGCACTTTACAAGCCTTAAGAAAAAAATTTAGTTCACCTTTATCATTTAACAACATATAATTTTAGGTTGGATACCACTGTGATGATTTATGAGTCCAAATATACCTTCAAACTAGAGATTGTGGTTTATTTTACGATTGGACTTGTTGTAAAAAGGTTGTTGCAAGGTTTCTTCTTATTTTTTTCTGTCATTTTCTTTAACCATCTGCCTAGTTTCTTGCGATGGTGGAATATTTTCTTGCTATTTTGAAAATCCATCAACAATTTTGTTGACCTCGATATCACTTGTATACTTTCAAACATATCTACATCTAATAACTTTATATTTAGCCAAATCCCATAAAATGTAATCAAACTAACGATTTGGATATCCTAGAAAAATGTGTTTCATGGATTTATCATCTAACTTGTTTATGTATTCTTTGGGAATATGCATAATTGTTTCACATCAAAAAAGAAGAAGAAGTGAGAATAGTTTACAAGCTAACCTTATTAATTCTGTCAAAAATTACTTTTTCCAACATATAATCTGTCTACAAAATATTTCTCACTTTCTCCATGATAGTTCAATTCATCCTTTCCACAACGCCACTCTGTTGAGGAGCGCCAGGGATAACCTTCTCATGTTTTATGCAAAACCTATTATAATAACATTGGAATGCATCAAATAAATACTCTCCATTATTTCCTATCCTTGAACACTTAAGAAATTTATTAGTCTCTATTTTAACAACAACATGAAAATTTTCAAAATATCTCTTGAATATATCAGGTTTATTTCTCATGGGGTAGGCCCAAACCTTTCTATATGTATCACCTAAGAATGTGCCAAAGTATGAATACCTTCTTAAAGACTTAACATTAATTGGCCCAAGAACATTAGAGTGTAAAAATTCTATATATTCGTTTTCATGTCATGGCCACCTCTCATAAATGAAACTCTTCATTTCCTTCAATCTATACAATTCTCACAAAGTTCAAGCTCATAGGGTTTCAAACCTAAAAGTATATTTTTTCCAACAAGGATTTTTAGGGCCTCTTTTCTCATGTAACTCGAGTGCTTATGAAATAAATCAATCAAGTTCCCTTATTTTGCAACAATAACCACATATAATAGTTTTTCCATTTCCCTTAATGTATGTAAGGTTTGTATCTTGAATCCTATATCCATGACCAATTACCCTTTGCTAATTTTCCAACCACCTTTTCCAAATCTTTTGGAGAAGCCTTCATAATCTGATCATACCATAGACATGAAATTCATATGAATATTTGGAGCATGCCTAACCTATTTCAATAATATCTCCTATGCATCCTTCATCTTGATTCAGACATCTCTCACTTCAATAAAGTTACAAAAGTGATTATTTCCCAAATGTACTCTACCATAATCATCATCGTTATATGCAACATTTTATTTTGCATGGACTTACATGGTTAGATGCCACATATTCACGGATCCAATCAATGTTGCTACCAGAAGTATATAATCATGCCTCTTATACTAGAATATTAAATAAAACATCACATTTTGAAATTATAGCAGTGGTCTCACCTTCCTTTGTATGCTTGATTTCTTATTTGTGATGGTTGATTTTTGCTCCTATTGTCTCTTTCAAACCTAACACTCTATTTTCTTCTGTCTTATTTTTCCACAATGAAATCAAATGAGTCATTTTGTTCTTGATTTTTATAGTTCTCTTGATCTTGAACACCTTTATCTTTTACATTCAATTTCCTTAGATGATCAGCTAAGGCTATAGTTTCTCCTCCCTAATATTCTACAATTAGTTTGTGTTGTAGCTCCTCATTCATTAAACTGGTACCAATGTCATCAAAATTCTCGTTACCTATAGTGTTGAAGTGCTCATAGCTACAATCAAACTCTCCCTGGGAAATGGAATAGAGCACATAACTAGGATGGATTTAATTTCATCCTCCAAAAAAAATTTGATAGACATAAGTTGACTAGTAATTATATTCAATTCATTTAAATGATCTGCAACTGAAGCACCCTCCTTCGTCTTAATATTATACAATTATTCTTCAAGAAAAATTTGTTTAATGGTATGCTTTTCTTGTACAAGTCATGCAACTTTTTCTAGAGTCCTTTTTTCTTCTTCTCATCAACCACATTGATGTAGACATTCTTTGCTAGATGTTACTGGATTGTAGCAAAATGCTTCCTATCTAGCAAATTCTGAGCTTCATTTTTCATAAGCGATATTTTTTTTGCCTCTCACAATCGACAAATAATGATCTTTCAAAATTAGTATATCTTTCACTAGTGATATTAACCCCATTTGTAACACCCCTAGTTTATGTTTTCTTTCAAAGCTAGACATTTGAACTTTAATCCTAATGGGGAGTGGACCTCAAATGGATAAGTATTTTGTGGATGTAATTAAATATATTATGAAATTAAAATAAAATAATGCTGTGCAGATTGACCAAATGAGAATTGTGAGATCACTTGCTAAATCCATGAGGATGGATAGAGGCAAATATTTCCCCAAAAATATTTCAAAAATCCTTGAAAGAATTTATTTCCAAATTTGATTTTGAGGAAAATCTAGTTTCCCCATGTGAGAGTAGTTGGGAAGAGGTAAAAGTTGGGAAAGCAGAAGCGCTAAAATCCCTAAAATGGGGAAGTCAGGGTAAACAGGAAGAAAAGCATCCCGTAATTCCCGGACACAATTGTAGAAACGCTGGGGAGAAAATCTTGGGTCAGCTATTCTAATGCATTAGAGGCTATTCATTCTAGAAAATGATCTCAGCTCGGGGGTGAGTTCTGGGAGACAGAAGGACTCTAAGGTTGGGAGGTTGGTCAATTGCAACAGTGGTATGTCTCTAAGTTTGCATGGGTTTTATTACTCATTTTTGTATAACTTGGTGATACATGATTGTTTGAGTTAGATGTTAAATTTTTTAGTTCCTACATTTAACACAATTGAATCAAAGGAATTCACCCTCTTAATTCTATAGAGTTGTATAAGTAGAAATCTGTAGAGGAGAATCCAATAGAATCTCTAAACCAGTGTTGGTTCAAATATGAGGATACATATTTCTCCACAGAAAAATTAGTGATTTAACTTTAATCTGCTTCTGATTAATAGAATGATTCTACTATATATACATAGGGGAAAGCAACATAAGATTTCCTGTACCAACATCTAAAATAGAATTAGATGAACTAAAATCTGAGTTGTATAGGAATTGGGTGAAAACATCATGATTTTCCAGAGTAAATACGCCATCTATACACAAACAGAAGCAGAATAGAAATAAATTCCTACATATATCAATTTAACTCTATATAATAATGAAGTAAAGAGCAGTTAGAGCAGGAAACCGCCATGAGAGTAGGTTGTCTAGAAATTTACACAGTCAAAGTTTCATGGGAAATATACATGTATATACAGTTAATTAACATGAGGCGGTTATCTGAGACTCACTATAATGAAAATCTCAGACCACATATAGTTATTATGATTTAAACTTGGTGAATCATACATTGGTATATCTATCTCGGCAGTAGAAGAACGATAAATTTCAGACAAGGAAATTTATTATGTATATAAATGCACAGTTAAGACATGTCTATAGAGTGACTGCATGAAATAAATTTCTCAATAGATTTTGTCCATAAATGGATGAGAATCAAGTCACTGTGAAATGAGTGAAATAAGTTCTGCTTGAGAAATAAAAATATGAGCTCATCAGTTGTATACATAGAAAGACTGTATAATTTATATCTATATACAAAATATATCAGTTATGCTAATAAAAACACATCATAATAATTTATAAACTATGGCAAATGTGTCTGCTTAATAGACTGCTGAAAAGAAAACGGGAAATTTATTCGATAGAAATAAATAACAGAATAATGTCTGTTATATTAAAATTAACCAAAGCAAAAACTACGTTTTCATTGAGATCAAAAATATCCAACTATATAAAGATAATTATGCAGATGATAATATACTGAAAGAAGAATTATAGTTAATAATATTTCCTTAAAACCTTAGAGCATGATCAATATGGAAAATAAATGAAGGGGGGACTCAATTTTCTAGACATAATTCTTCAAAGAAACTTCTACAGATAAACCGAAAGAGATTTGATTTACATATATATATATATATATATATATATACCAGTTAATTCCGTTCCAAAATAAGAAAATTATTCCACAGTTCTGGCGGAAAGCCAGGCCAAAATTATCGTTCAAAACTATTACAAACTTTTAATAATGAGATTCAAAATCTCAGAATAGAAATAACCATAAAAAGGGTAAACCGATTTATTTTCCCTCTGGTTGATTTAACGAGGTACCAACCTGTGAGTATGAAATAAGCAAGATTGACAGTTGAGATGAAATCATAAAACCTCATAAACTTGTTAACAGAGAAAAATATAGTTTCCATATACCTGCAACAAACAAGAGGAAAAGAGCGTGAGGAGTTCAGAATAAAAACAAAATCGTAGTTACAAACAATTTTAAGAAGATTAATTCAAGGAAAATGAAAAAAAATTATGGTTACCTTCAACCATAACAAGTAAGCATGGAAACGAAGTTACTAGAGAAAACAAATAATCACAAATGTTAACAAATAAACTAGATCGAATATTCGAAAAAAAGACCAGAAGAGGTAGCAGTGATAAAATTTCATTCCCAAAAATAAACTGGATGGAAAATACCTTATCAGTCCCGAGAAGACATTGCGACGTCTCAGAGTCACGATGATGGTGCCAAACACACACGCATGCTAATATCACCATCATCGCTGCTATATCAAACTAAATGAGAATCGGTGGGGTAAGAACGAATATTTCATAAAAGGAAAAATCAACTTTCGTATAAACCATACGATAATCACTGGAAATGGAACGAAAATAATGTGGACTGAACGAAAGGTTTGATTCATCCGATCATCGAAATTCTAACTCGAAACTTCAGTAAACAATGATAAATTTTAATCGCAGAGTAATGAGAAATGGAACCTCTGACTCGAGCAAATGTATTAAGGGAAGTCGTTACTTGGGTGAGCTAAGACGATGTGATTGTCATCGCATATCTTCATGATGCATGGTTAGCGAAACAAAGGAACGATTTCTCTTTAGCAGTAGCAAATAAAAATAAAACGAACTCCAGAGAAAACTTGTGGAAGCCCTCAGCAACGAGAGGCAAAATGAATTCATACATTCAGTGAAAATTTTTTATATGCCTTTGGAAACCCTAATCTCAGGCAATCTCCATCGTACACGTGTCTTGAGATGCCCAATTCTGAGTACTGGAGGGTAGAAGATCTCGAAAGTGTCAACCATCATATCAATAGGTAATCCAGATGGATTCAAATTTAATACCAGCGTACTATTCAACCTGACTTAGTACATGTATTAGAGGTGAAGTACACTGTATCAAGTTGGCGGATTTGGCAACCAAAATAAAATAGGAGCAACGTAAACCAAAGTGACAACTAACTCTAGCGCATTTACATTTGCCGGAGGTGTGAAATCGAGCCAATAAATACAGGGTACGAAGTACTTAGATCAATTAAATTGCATCGAAACTGGATATGATGTTATAGCACGTAGGGTTGGTTAAATTGGTTTTGAATAAAATTGTAAATGATAAGCGAAACCATAGAGTCCTATAGCGAAATCGTATTGATTTAAAAATAGAATAGAGGAACTTCTTCCTAACATTATGAGGTAGTTGAAAACCATACCGTGGTATTTCATATGAAGATTTAAAGTTACCTTGTTAAGTAATGGGGAATGTAATATATAATAATGTTATTATTATATAATGTTGAATGATATATATATATATATATATATATATATATATATATATATATATATATATATATATATATTATATGTTAAATGTATAATAAATACATAAGGGTTAGGTAACATTATACCTTAATATGAGTCACCAAAACAAGGTGGTAATTGTATACCATAAATTAAACATAAGGAATGGGTTGTATCCATAAATTCAATGAAAATTCAAGAGGAAGCATTTCATGTACGATCATATAATCCTTATGAATATAAAATAGTGGTTAGTTACAGATCATTAAGACAGTGGTTAGTTTGAGTGTGAGATTTACAATAAAAGGATCAGTAACTAATGTAACTAAAGATTTGTAATTTATGTAAATTACAATGGAGAAGGAACAGATATCCTCATATTTATTCGTAAGTTGAAATTGAAAAGATATTTTACAAAATAAAATAAAATGGTGAGACCTGAGAGGTGTTACAAATGGTATCAGAGCTCATGTTACATAAAACTAGGTTGTTGTTGTTGTGCTCACTGTTGTTGTGTTCTCACTGTAAAAATGATTAACTGTTGCAGAAAAAGAAATTATTTTTTTACTGATCTGTGTTGTGTAGTGTACAATGGTGTTGGAATGGCAGAAGGTGAGGAAATTTATGTTGATCTATGTGATGAAGATAATACACCAGATCCCAACGCTCCGGTGATGGCTATGTTGCATAGTTTGCAACGAGAAATGGCTGAGCTAAGAAGCCAGAATGACAGATTGTCATTAGCCAGTAAGCAACAGGAAAAGCTCATCAGAGAATTAACTTCGCTGAACAGCCAAGAGGGTGAAGGTTTCGGGAAGAGGAAGAATGATGAGTCTGAGGATGATGATGTTGTTAGGCATCAGTATAAGCAAAAAAAGGAATTACAGGGGGAATTCCGAAAGATCAAACCTCCCTCCTATGTTGGGGAGAAGGAGGAAGATGTTGAAGCCTGGTTGTTGAACATGATTAAGTACTTCCAGGTCTATGAATATGAAAGCAATCTAAAGGCCAGATTAGCTTTCTACCAGCTACAAGGTAAGGCTACCTTGTGGTGGGAGGAGACGAAAATGGTTCATGCCATTGATGAAAAGACAGTTACTTGGGAAGATTTCCAGGTTAAGTTCAAAAATCGCTACTTAAATGAACGTTACTATGGTGATAAAGAAAAATAATTTCATGAGCTTAGACTGGGACAGCTTACTATTGATGAGTTTGTCACTAAGTTTAAAAATCTGTTGAGATATGTCCCTTACATTAGGGAAGAGAAGGCAAAGGTGCAAAGGTTTTTGAATTGTTTTCCTGCTGTGTACAAAGAGAAGATTGAGTTTGATAACCCAAAAATGATGGACGAAGCTATTAGAAAAGCTAGATTGTGCTACCAGTAGTTTAAAGGAAAAAAGTGAGCATGGGAAAAACTGGGTAACCAAGGGTGAGTTCAAGGGAAAGAAACAGAAACCAGCTTATTTGAAGAACTTTGGCAGGGATCATCAGCGGAAGAAATTTAACAAACCCAAGGAAATTCAAACTGCCCAGTCCCAAGTGGGTTCAAAACACATAGATGGAGACATTAAGAAAGAAGGCACATTTAAAATGAGGGAACCATTGAAATGCTGGGGATGTGGAGAACCTCATCTTTTGAGGGATTCTCCTCACCGAAACATTCAGATGATTATGAGGGATCGAGAAGCTACCACAGTAAATGACATAGCAAGAAATATACCCACTATCAATGCAGCCTTGGAGAATCGACAAGCAGAACACCAAGCTACCATGGTTTAAATGGAGGGTAAGATTTCTGACCAATCTGTTACTGTTTTAATTGATCCGGGTGCTTCTTTGAGTTACATTAGTCCACAAGTGGTAGAGAAATGTAATCTTAAAACTGAAAAATTTCAGCAGTCTTGGTTGGTACAGCTAGCCATTGGCACCAAAAGGAAAGTAATTCATAAGTTACCTCAAACAACAATCAAATTAAATAATTTCCAAACAGAAGTAAATTTAAACATTCTGCCATTAGGGTCATATGACTTGCTGATAGGAATGGACTGGCTGGAAAAGAAAAAGGCCATGATGAATTGCTGGGATAAGACCCTGCATTGTGTAGATGAGGAAGGAAAACCTTTTATTCTCAAAGGAAAACCAAAACCCATCTCTATAAGACAAATATCAGCACTGCAATTAAAAAGAACAGCTAGGAAAGGATATCAAGTTTATGCAGTACATGTGGAAGAAATAGAACAGAAAACTGAAGAAAATCTACTGGATGCTTTGCCAGTAGTGAGGGAGTTTAAGGAATTTTTTCCAGATGAGATCCCTCATCTTCCTCCCAAAGGAGAGATTGACTTTTCAATCGATCTGGTGCTGGGAGCAACACCTGTTTCCCGAGCCCCTTATCGAATAGTCCCCCTGAACTCATGGAACTGAAAATGCAATTGCAATAATTGCTGGATAAGGGCTATATCCGACCGAGTGTGTCTCCTTGGGGAGCACCGGTTCTATTTGTGAAAAATAAGGATGGAACCTTTAGGATGTGCATTGATTATCGTCAACTGAATAAGTTGACCATAAAAAACAGATATCCGTTGCCCAGAATTGATGGTCTTTTTTCCCAAGTGAGAGGAGCTTCAGTATTTTCAAAGATTGACTTAAGGACTGGTTATCACCAGCTTAGAATTAAGGAGGAATATATTAGTAAAACAACTTTTCGAACCAGGTATGGTCACTACGAATTTGCAGTCCTACCTTTCAGTTTGACAAATTCCTCTGCCACCTTTATGTGCCTAATGAATAGTGTGTTAAACAAGTATTTGGATAAATTTGTACTTGTGTTCATAGATGATATTTTAGTTTATTCCAAAAATGAGGAGGAGCACAAAGAGAAATTGAGGATAGTGCTGCAAACTTTGAAAGAAAACCAGTTATATGCGAAATTCAGCAAATGTGAATTTTATAAGGACAAGATCCAATACTTGGGACATATTATTTCTGAACAAGGGTTGGTTGTTGAACCTGAAAAGATAAAGTTTATTAAAGAATGGCCTGTGCCAACTGATGTTTCAGCAGTGATATCATTCATGGGGATTGTAGGTTATTATCACAGATTTGTGGAGAGATTTCCTGCCATAGCATATCCCATAACATCACTACAAAAGAAGGGTGTCAAATTTGAGTGGACTGAAAAGTGCCAAAACAGTTTTGAACAATTGAAATTAAAACTCACTACAGCCCCTATACTGAAAATTGCAGATCCTGATAAAGAATTTATTGTATGTACAGATGTCTGCAGAGAGGGGTTGGGAGGAGTCCTTTTGCAAGAGAATTATGTTATTGCATATGAATCTAGGAAACGGTAGACACATGAACAGAACTATAGTGCATATAATTTGGAGTTGGATGTTGCTATTCATGCCTTGAAGATGTGGCGACACTATCTTCTTGGAAATAAATTCACCTTGATGACTGATCATATTAGTCTTAAATATTTCTTTTCCCAAACTGATTTGAATGATCGACAAGCCAGATGGCTGTCTTTTCTAAGTGAATTTGATATGGACATAAAACATATCAGAGGGAAAGAAAATAAAATTGCTGAAGCCTTGAGCAGAAATGCTTGTCAAAATATAAACAGCATTGGAAGTAGTGCCCAGTTTGATTTAGAAGATTTAGTGAAAAAGGTAGCATACCAGGATCCAAGTTATGAAACACTACAGGTGAAAGTACTAAAGAAAGAGATGACTGATTACACTCAAAACCAAAAAGGGCTAATCTGTTATAAAAACAGATTATATATCCCCAATTTGGAATCCTTGAAAAAAGAGATTTTAGATGAATATCACAAAAAACCGTATGCAGGGCATCCTGGATATCAGAAAATGGTAACAGCTTTGAAAAAGAAGTTGTTTTGGCCAGGAATGAAAAGAGATGTAGCAGAATATTTAGCTAGATGCATGGAGTGTCAACTAGTTAAAGTTGAGCATCAGCATCCTGTTGGTCTTTTAAACCCTTTGTCGATTGCAGAATGGAAATGGGACACAGTCTCTATAGATTTTATAACAGGGCTACCCAAAACTAAATACCAACATGATTCAATGATGGTAGTAGTAGAAAATCTAACCAAAGCTGTACATTTTATACCAGTGAGATCTACTTTTGGGACAGATCAAGTAGCGGATGTGTTCCTGAAGGAAATAGTAAGACTCCATGGAGTCCCAAAGGTGATTGTTTCGGACAGAGATGCTAAATTCACAGCAGCCTTTTGGAGAGGGCTATTTGGAGGTATGGGCACTAAGTTGAATTTTAGTACTACCTATCACCCTCAGACCGACGGTCAGACAGAGAGAACCAATCAGATTTTGGAGGATATGATGAGAATGTATGTGATGGATAGGTCATCAAGGTGGGAGGATTACTTGCATTTAGCTGAATTTTCCTATAATAACAGCTATCAATCCTCCATTAAAATGAGTCCGTTTGAGGCACTCTATGGAAGGAAATGTCGTACACCTTTGAGCTGGAGCCAAACTGAGGATAAGCTAATGTTGGGACCATATGCTTCACAAGAGATGGAAATAATTGTTAAGCAAATACAAAGAAATATTAAGACCGCACAGGATCGACAGAAAAACTATGCTGATAAGAAAAGGGTACACCGAGAATTCAAAGTAGGGGAGCGTTTGCACTTGCGTATTAAACCCAAAAAGAGCACACTTTATGCTGGAAGTTGTGAAAAACTGGCTCCTAGATATTGTGGTCCTTTTGAAGTCTTAGAGAGGGTGGGACCAGTGGCTTACAAGCTGGCCTTACCACCCCATGTTAAAGTTCATGATGTGTTTCACGTTTCATTATTAAAAAGATATATACATGATGCTTCTCACATTGTTGATCTGAATGTGATACAGGTGGAACCAGAAGGGGAGTTCCTTCCAGAACCGCTTCAAATATTGGAGCGGGAAGAAATTGAACTGAGGAATCGGACGGTAGCAAGAGTAAAGGTGCAGTGGAAGCACTTTACTGCTGAAGAAGCTACCTGGGAAAGAGAAGCTGAAATGATGGACAAATATCCATTTTTTTTGAAAAAAATGAACTCTAGTAGTTAGATATCAACACCGAGGACGGTGTTTGCTTTCAGAGGGGGAATATGTAACACCCCTAGTTTATGTTTTCTTTCAAAGCTAGACATTTTAACTTTAATCCTAATGGGCAGTGGACCCAAAATGGATAAGTATTTTGTGGATGTAATTAAATATTTCATTATGAAATTTAAATAAAATAATGTTGTGCAGATTGACCAAATGAGAATTGTGAGATCACTTGCTAAATCCATGAGGATGGATAGAGGAAAATATTTCCCCAAAAATATTTCAAAAATCCTTGAAAGAATTTATTTCCAAATTTGATTTTGAGGAAAATCTAGTTTCCCCAATGATGTGGAGAGTAGTTGGGAAGAGGTAAAAAGCTGGGAAAAGCAGAAAGCAGCTTTAAAAATCCCTAAAATGGGAAGCCTAGGCAAACAGGAAGAAAAGCATCCTGTAATTCTGGACACAGAATTAGAAACGGGCTTTGGGGAGAAAAATCTTAAATAAGCTATTCCTGAACAGATTAGAGGTTGGTCTATTCTAGAAAATGATCTCAGCTCGGGGGTGAGTTCTGGGAGACAGAAGGACTCTAAGGTTGGGAGGTTGGTCAATTGCAACAGTGGTATGTCTCTAAGTTTGCATGGGTTTTATTACTCATTTTTGTATAACTTGGTGATACATGATTGTTTGAGTTAGATGTTAAATTTTTTAGTTCCTACATTTAACACAATTGAATCAAAGGAATTCACCCTCTTAATTCTATAGAGTTGTATAAGTAGAAATCTGTAGAGGAGAATCCAATAGAATCTCTAAACCAGTGTTGGTTCAAATATGAGGATACATATTTCTCCACAGAAAAATTAGTGATTTAACTTTAATCTGCTTCTGATTAATAGAATGATTCTACTATATATACATAGGGGAAAGCAACATAAGATTTCCTGTACCAACATCTAAAATAGAATTAGATGAACTAAAATCTGAGTTGTATAGGAATTGGGTGAAAACATCATGATTTTCCAGAGTAAATACGCCATCTATACACAAACAGAAGCAGAATAGAAATAAATTCCTACATATATCAATTTAACTCTATATAATAATGAAGTAAAGAGCAGTTAGAGCAGGAAACCGCCATGAGAGTAGGTTGTCTAGAAATTTACACAGTCAAAGTTTCATGGGAAATATACATGTATATACAGTTAATTAACATGAGGCGGTTATCTGAGACTCACTATAATGAAAATCTCAGACCACATATAGTTATTATGATTTAAACTTGGTGAATCATACATTGGTATATCTATCTCGGCAGTAGAAGAACGATAAATTTCAGACAAGGAAATTTATTATGTATATAAATGCACAGTTAAGACATGTCTATAGAGTGACTGCATGAAATAAATTTCTCAATAGATTTTGTCCATAAATGGATGAGAATCAAGTCACTGTGAAATGAGTGAAATAAGTTCTGCTTGAGAAATAAAAATATGAGCTCATCAGTTGTATACATAGAAAGACTGTATAATTTATATCTATATACAAAATATATCAGTTATGCTAATAAAAACACATCATAATAATTTATAAACTATGGCAAATGTGTCTGCTTAATAGACTGCTGAAAAGAAAACGGGAAATTTATTCGATAGAAATAAATAACAGAATAATGTCTGTTATATTAAAATTAACCAAAGCAAAAACTACGTTTTCATTGAGATCAAAAATATCCAACTATATAAAGATAATTATGCAGATGATAATATACTGAAAGAAGAATTATAGTTAATAATATTTCCTTAAAACCTTAGAGCATGATCAATATGGAAAATAAATGAAGGGGGGACTCAATTTTCTAGACATAATTCTTCAAAGAAACTTCTACAGATAAACCGAAAGAGATTTGATTTACATATATATATATATATATATATATATACCAGTTAATTCCGTTCCAAAATAAGAAAATTATTCCACAGTTCTGGCGGAAAGCCAGGCCAAAATTATCGTTCAAAACTATTACAAACTTTTAATAATGAGATTCAAAATCTCAGAATAGAAATAACCATAAAAAGGGTAAACCGATTTATTTTCCCTCTGGTTGATTTAACGAGGTACCAACCTGTGAGTATGAAATAAGCAAGATTGACAGTTGAGATGAAATCATAAAACCTCATAAACTTGTTAACAGAGAAAAATATAGTTTCCATATACCTGCAACAAACAAGAGGAAAAGAGCGTGAGGAGTTCAGAATAAAAACAAAATCGTAGTTACAAACAATTTTAAGAAGATTAATTCAAGGAAAATGAAAAAAAATTATGGTTACCTTCAACCATAACAAGTAAGCATGGAAACGAAGTTACTAGAGAAAACAAATAATCACAAATGTTAACAAATAAACTAGATCGAATATTCGAAAAAAAGACCAGAAGAGGTAGCAGTGATAAAATTTCATTCCCAAAAATAAACTGGATGGAAAATACCTTATCAGTCCCGAGAAGACATTGCGACGTCTCAGAGTCACGATGATGGTGCCAAACACACACGCATGCTAATATCACCATCATCGCTGCTATATCAAACTAAATGAGAATCGGTGGGGTAAGAACGAATATTTCATAAAAGGAAAAATCAACTTTCGTATAAACCATACGATAATCACTGGAAATGGAACGAAAATAATGTGGACTGAACGAAAGGTTTGATTCATCCGATCATCGAAATTCTAACTCGAAACTTCAGTAAACAATGATAAATTTTAATCGCAGAGTAATGAGAAATGGAACCTCTGACTCGAGCAAATGTATTAAGGGAAGTCGTTACCTGGGTGAGCTAAGACAACGTGATTGTCATCGCATATCTTCATGATGCATGGTTAGCGAAATAGAGGAACGATTTCTCTTTAGCGGTAACAAATAAAAATAAAACGAACTCCAGAGAAAACTTGCAGAAGCCCTCAACAACGAGAGGAAAAATGAATTCATACATTGAGTGCAAAATTTTTATATGCCTTTGGAAACCCTAATCTCAGGCAATCTCCGTCATACACGTGTCTTGAGATGCCCAATTCTGAGTACTGGAGGGTAGAAGATCTCGAAAGCGTCAACCATCGTATCAATAGGTAATCCAGATGGATTCAAATTTAATACCAGTGTACTATTCAACCTGACTTAGTACATGTATTAAAGGCGAAGTACACTGTATCAAGTTGGCGGATTTGGCAACCAAAATAAAATAGGAGCAACGTAAACCAAAGTGACAACTAACTCTAGCGCATTTACATTTGCTAGAGGTTTGAAATCGAGCCAATAAATACAGGGTATGAAGTACTCAGATCAATTAAATTGCATCGAAACTGGATATGATGTTATAGCACGTAGGGTTGGTTAAATCGGTTTTGAAGAAAATTGTAAATGATAAGCGAAACCATAGAGTCCTATAGCGAAATCGTATTGATTTAAAAATCGAATAGAGGAACTTCTTCCTAACATTATGAGGTAGTTGAAAACATACTGTGGTATTTCATATGAAGATTTAAAGTTACCTTGTTAACTTATGGGGAATGTAATATATAATAATGTTATTATTATATAATGTTGAATGATATATATATATATATATATATATATATATATATATATATATATATATATATTTATATAGATTATATGTATATATATTGTATTTTTAAGATGTTAAATGTATAATAAATACATAAGGGTTAGGTAACATTATACCTTAATATGAGTCGCCAAAAGAAGGTGGTAATTGTATACCATAAATTAAACATAAGGAATGGGTTGTATCCATAAATTCAATGAAAATTCAAGAGGAAGCATTTCATGTACGATCATATAATCCTTATGAATATAAAATAGTGGTTAGTTACAGATCATTAAGACAGTGGTTAGTTTGAGTGTGAGATTTACAATAAAAAAATTAGTAACTAATGTAACTAAAGATTTGCAATTTATGTAAATTACAATGGAGAAGGAAGAGATATCTTCATATTTATTCGTAAGTTGAAATTGAAAAGATATTTTACAAAAAAAATAAAAATTGGTGAGACCTGAGAGGCGTTACACCATTCAACTTCTCCATATCACTCATTCTAATTGTATCCATGTTGCTCAACAAACCTAGCTTACATCAATAGCAACAAGAACCTACATTTTTTATACCAATTATTTAAAAAAAAAAAACAACAATATAATAAAATAGAGTAAATGATAAAAGTTGATAAAAACTTTTGAGTTCATTTCTCCTAACAATGGTAAAAGCTTCTCAATTCATTTCTCTTCCCACACAACTCGTAAGATATTTATACACTTTATATTACTATGTAATACCATGTGTAAATATCATGGATTTCCAACACTAAACCATGTATCCAAAATCAAAACTCGTTTATCTTTAATTTAAATAAACTTTAATCATCATTATCAATTTATTAAAATGACATATTATAAGTACCTCTATACTAAAAAAAAAAAACTGCATGGATTTTTTTTTGTTAAATTCATTTTTAAAATACCATGAATTAGTTAATGCTTATCATATTCTCATGTCGCTAATTTTAAGCTAAAGGTTATATAATGATAAGTAGGCATGTAGGATATTAAATCTTCTGAACGTTAACTCTATTCAAAGAGACTCAAATCATGAAAGTGAAGATTCGAACACAAGCTTATGCGTTAGAAAGTCAGGAATAAAAATCGAAAGTCATGGTAAGATCACTCGGATAATTAAGTGTGTATAATCTTTTTTAAAGAAATGGAAATACATGTTGCATTATTAATGTAACTTCATTCATTTTAAATTATTTCATAACTGCGGGTAGCATCATTCTACAAAGCAAAGAAAAACCAAACAAAACATGTGACGTATCATCACCATATAATGAAACCTACAAACATAATAAAAAATTAAAAAATATGATAGCAGTTACCATGATGATTAATAAAAACATAAACCAACATACCCTATATTCCTTGTCTCTTACAGAGTTAATAATAAGACATGTGACTCGGATAGTGGTAGCTATAAATAATTAACTCCACTTATATTAAATGCAGTTGGGATTCCTTTAAGATAAGATCATCATTTGCTCACCATCATTATACAGTACACTTTTACGTGATGAAAGGTCATTAAAATGTGTTACATTTGTAAGAGCAATTCTCTCGCAGATGGTAATTAAAATGTGTTATATATGCAGCAATATTTTTAAAATGCATGTGAATTGGTTTAGCTGCTAGGTGTGGGATAAAGCTTATTTTGTTTTTTTTTTAAGTATAAGTTTAATAAAATGTTTTGTTTGTTTGTTTTTTTAATTAAAGTAAGAAAGCAGTCACATATAATGAGGATACAACAAATTCGTTGTGAGTCGGCAAGTTTGAAAACTTGACCACTTGTAGTATTTTCAGTCTTTGGTTCTTTGTATTAACATAGATCCATAAGCTTAGTAGATTTACCTGTTGACATTATTACATGATTGTGGGAAAAACAGTCTTTGGCAGAGCTGCTTCTGTTATCTATGTGACCTAGGTTGGTTGTGGCCAAACCCTCTTCGAATCGAAGAATGTGGAGACTAAGAAGCCACAGGGCAGAGCTTATAAAACTCGTACCAAAAACGGTGGGCATGACACTTAACTATTATTTTTCCTGAATGGGAATTGGGTCGGTTGGTGATCCACTTGCTTCAACAACGTCCTCCTGTAGATGAGTCAGGGTGTGGTAGGTGATCCCCTCGCCCTCGATCTTGGCCTGACGTTCGTTGTTTTATGTGGTACGCTCAGCCTGGGGAGAGACCTTGGCGAGAGGGACAAACTTTTGATGAATTTGGCATCTCGCATATCGATCTTGTCCTCCAACCTTTTCTTGGTGCAATCGTAGTTAAGAACTGATTTCAAAGATATTTATTCTACTCTGGTTCTGGGTTACATATATCCCTATCTCCAGCGGTCTTTTCCGCTGCCCCTTCCCCTTTGGGCGGAGGGGCAAGCTTTCCTGAAGTGAGGGAGACGAGCCGTCTTGCAGACACAGGGGGTAAGAATAAATATGGGTGGTGATATCGAACGAAAGAGAAATTGCATAGCACATAAACAAGTAAGGGATATTGCAGTTCCTCGAGCCAAAATTGTGATTTGAGCTTGGGACCCTTTCCTGTAATAAGCCACAGTTGTTTATGGAAACATCAAAGCACCTCCCCATCATGTGTACGGTGAGGTCGTCCCAGGCATCAGAGTAATTCATGTTGTGATCGTGTGGATAGGAATGAAAATTGTGTCAGACTCTCCTTGAGCTACTCATTTTATTAAGATCCGTGAGTGGGAGGGAGTGTGTGAGAAATATGAATGCACCTTCCTCATTCCCTTTATCCTTTAAAATCATCAGAATTGTTGTTGGAGGGAATGTTGTTGGGTCCGCTCCAAGTGGCCAATATTTGATTTGTCCTTTCTATTAATGTCCTCGCAATCATTGTGTATCATGTTGGAAGGTGTCCCATGTCATGAATTGGAATGCAGTACCTCCCTTTCATCCGTTCCTTCATTGGCTATCCTATTAGCGAGATAATTACCCTTCCTTTTGACATCTTCAAAGTGGACCCCCGTAAGGTTGCAGATGTGTCCTTTGATGCGTTGGAGGAGCTTGGATAGTCTCCAATTGGTAGTGACCTTGCTAACCAGAGTGTCATGTTGGAGGAGTTTCTAGGTAGAGTGAATTTCCACAACCAAGTCTCCTTCCACTATCAATGGAAAAAGGTTGCAAGACCTGGCTATTTCGAGGCCCTCCTCCAATGCTTGCAGTTTTGTAGCATTTTTCATGCTATGCCCCAGTTTCCTGAAATATATCCATTGGATTTCCCTGTCATGATTTCTAAAAACACCTACCCATCTTGTCATTTAGCTTTTAGGCATTTATGTTAGGTGGATACCATTTCTCTAGAATTTCGGGAGTGACTGAGGGGGTTTGCGGGATAAAGGTTGGATTTGCTTGAGATTTGAGAGCTCAAGAATTCGGGTGTCTCATGCTCAAGGTGGTCCTTGCTGTGGTTGGAGCTTTGAAACTGAGATAGAGCCTTGAATGATTGTATTCACCCTCATAAGGAGAATTTCCTCAGTTACTTGCATTTCCTTAAAAATTTGAGCCTTGCGCTCTTTCCATAGAACCAAGCATAATGCTTAGGGAATAAATTCCCAAGATTTTTTTACAGTTGCCAAGATTCAAGGGTTTCCTGGATGGAGGTTCTCTTATTGTTTTTTCTTCTCAAAATCTCTGCCCCCCAATCCCAAATAGTGGAGGCTACTCTACAAGTGTTTAAGAAATGGTTGATTATTTCTTCCTCATCACCATAGATAATGCATCGAGATGGGCCTCTGAAGCTTCGCTTTAGAATGTTGTCCCATGTGATAATTTCCCCCTATGTGATCAACGATAGAAACAATTTTTATCTTTGGCCAATGATTTTTGCACCATACATAAACACATTAGGGGTGCCTTTCCAACTAATTATGGTCGGCTAGGTATCCATAGGCTTCCTTGAGGAGGAAGACTCCCCCAGAATTACTCCTCCATATCAACTTGTATTCATCTTAGTCTAAGATAATTTGGTGATCCTGAAAAAGATTCCAAAAGGCTTCCCAATTAATGTTTTTTGGGTGGGGCTGACACACTTCCTCGTCAATCCAAGTTCACCACTTGTTTTCCTAGGGGGGTGTTTGTCCAGTTGTGTGACACCAGGGTTTTGCCTTTGGATTTCATTTGATCCTACAGGGTTTTTTGGTCCCCTTCATTCAGTTTGGGGAGTTGTTGCCATGCATCTTCCCAAAATAGTGAGCTTTTACCATTTCAACTTTCCCAGAAGTAGTGTTGTTATATGATGGTTCTATTGCATCAAGCTTGGTTCCAGATGGCCAAGCTAGTTATTAATCCTTCTAGTCTTACTAGATCCTTCTCATGGTGGTTGGGAGCATACTTTGATTTCAATAGGGAAACCTAAGGGGTGTCCGGAGATTCCAACCACTTCCACCAAGTCTTGGAACCAAGAGCATTTTCCATGATCTCTAGGTCCTCAAGACCTAGACCACTAGCGGATTTAGGCTTACATAGTTTCTCCTAGGTTTCCAGAGTCTGCCTTCTCTTTTACTTTGAATCTCTCCAGATAAAATTTCTTTGGAGATTACAGATAGTTTTCATAACATTTTAAGGAGTAGTTAGGGAAAAAAAGAAAGATAAAGAGCATGTCCCATAGGCCTGATTCTACTAGGACCAACCCTCCAACAAGATTAATGGATCAGAAGATCCAATTGATGAGTCTTGCTTGTAGCTTAGAAAGTAAATATTCATCGGTGACTTTCTTGAAAACTTTATGAGTGAGGGGAACCCTAAGATACTTTGATGGAAGGGAGCGTATTTGAAAATCAAGGATCCTGGTTCTGTTTATTTAGATAGGTAGAGGGGTATTGAAGAAAAAGACTTTGGATTTCGGTCAGTTGATAGAGGTGCCTAAGGATTCGAAGGAGAGGCTGAGATCTGCCCGAGTTTTCGAGATTCAACGATAATGGGGATTCCCATCATAAGGGTGTCATCCACGAATTGATGGTAGGTGGAGGCGGATGAGTTGTCATGAAGCTTGAGACCACTGAGTTGATTACTCTTCTTGGTAGTGATTATTGATCTTCCTAGTCCTTCATCCATTATGATGAATAATAAAGGTGAAATAGGATCCCCCTATCTAATTCCCCAAGTGGGTGAGAAGGGTTGAGTAGGGGCTTTGTTGGCTAGTATAGAGAAGAAATCCCCACTCACTAGAGCCATTATTTAATTTATCCATTTATTATAAAATTTGAAGGCCTTCAGAAATTATTTCATGTATTTCGAGCTAATTTTGTCAAAATATTTTGACATGTCAATTTTCATCAGCATCCTCGATTGCTTAGTGAGCTTGAGAGAATGAACAATTTTGTGTGAAAGGATTATGTTGCCCATAATATGTCTTCCCTCTACATAACTTGATTGAATTTGAGAGACTAGGAGTGGAAGTAGATGTTTGAGAATGTTTGCAATTACCTTTGAGATAATTTTGTAAATAAAATTTCAAAGGGATATTTGGTGATATCTATCTAGGGAATCAACTCCTCCTTTCAAAATCATAGTGAGGAAAGTGGAATTAAGAGCTCCCATAATCTATTTTGAATTTATTTATTCCTTGATAAAGTTGGATAGTGGTGTCCACCCACCTATTCCACCTAGACTTCCAATCAGTTTCATCAGTTTCCTTTTCTATAGTAGCATTAACTATTTTTAGCAGTTTTTCGGGTCCTGAACTTTCGAAGCAGTTTTGACCCCCTAAATGGAATTTTTTTGAGGTCTGCAGTAGGCCCATAGTCATAGGCAAGGGTTTGTGGAAAAACCTATAGTACTTGGAGATATATTTTTGATGATATATCTTACACACCAAAAAGAGATAATATAACCAAGTTACAACCCCGAGAAGTTGGATGCCGAACTAACCCCAACGGGGCCCACAAACTCTTGGTGTTTCATCTCTTGGGGTTAGGGTTTTAGTTATTTAGGTTTTCTTATATTTTTAAATAATAAAAAGGCCCTTGAGCCTCATTGTAACATAGTTGAGAGGCCTATAGCTGCCACATCTCTTCTCAGAGATAAGCTACCAACACCCTAGATAGTTTATTTCCCTTCTGTCTGTAAGCATATTTCAATTATTTGGTATTAATGAAATGAAGTCTTATTTCTGCTGCATCTCTGTGTTTATTTTGTATTTCTATATTAGACCACCTCAGCTGACCATCGATTGTGGCGTTAACCACCGTGATCAACTATTGTGGGCACGAGACTTTCGACTGGCCGCTTTTCTACAAAAGTGATCCAGAATTCAACCACACATACAAGAAGCTCTTAGATGGTAAGGAAGTTCCAAATTTTCAACTCCAAGATTCATTGTTATGTCACCTAGGACACCTTTATGTTCCTTGAAGCGAGCGTTCCAATATGGTTTGGAAAGCGCACTACATTCAATTCATTAGGCATTTCAGGGTCTAGAAAATAGTGGAAGTACTACAAAAGTATTTCTATTTTCCGATTTTTGACAGCATGTTTGGAAGTTCATCATATCCTGCACTACCTACGCCATTTCCAAACCGAAAATAAATAAGGAAGGCCTCTATACTATGTTTCCTACCCCTATTCGACCTTGGGAATCCATCTCCATGGATTACATGTCGAGCCTTCCTTCTCCTAAGCATGGAAATGACTGTGTTTTTATGGTCGTCGACAAATTATCGAAGATGGCCATTATGGCGCCCTGCAATAATAATATCACAATAGAATCCACTACTAAAATCTTCTTTGAACGAGTTCAGGTACACTTTGGGATCCCACAGTCTATCATCTTAGACCAGGATAGTAGGTTCCTCAGTACAGTTTGGTCTAGCCTCTGGTCAACGCTGGAAACCAATCTCATCAAGTCCACAACTTTCCATCACCAAACTGATGGACAGACAGAGGTCATCAACAGGATGATCGTACACATTCTGTGCATATACAACTCAAAGCATCCATGCACATGATATGAGAGCCTCCCCTATGTACAACACAACTATAATTGGGCTCTCCATAGTTCAACCTACCATAGCCCCTTTCAGGTGGGCTTGGGATTCCAGCCACTATGTCCCATTGATGTAGCCATGTCATTTGCAGCTGCTCAAGCAGATTTGAGTCATGTGAAGTATGAAGCTGACAAGGCAAACAACTTCATTGAGCGCATTCAGCACATTTACCTACAGGTTCATGACATATTGGAAATATCTAATGCTAAGTACAAGTAGTGACATGATTAGCATCGGGTGCCACATAACTTCCAAGTGGGCGACAAAGTGTGGTTACATTTGAAGAAGGAGCGCCTTGCTAGATCCCACCGCAAGCTTCGCCCACTATGATAATGGCGATACACCATCACCAAGGTTGTAGGGGACAACGCCTTCGAGATCAGTATTCCACCATTCCTTGTTTTTCACCCAGTGTGCAATGTGGACAACTTTCGACCCTACTTTCCATATCTACTTGACACATCTGATATGGCAGAACAACTCAGACCGACAGAGTTAAGCCCAGACTACATGGAACAAGCCACAACTAATTGGATCATGGACACAAAGATCAATAACACCTTCCAGGAGAGGATCCAGCTATTTCGAGTTGTCAAAGTAGGACAACTCCTCCACCAAGGCAAGTGGTTCACCAGAGACCAAGTTCAACATAAATTTCCTCACCTGTTGGAGGCTATGCACGCAATGTGGACCATTCCTTCCTATGGGAGGAGGAATGATCTAGGTGTATATTGGTTTCCACCCACCTATTCCACCTAGAACTCCAGTGAATTTCATCAGTTTCCTTTTTGATAGCATCATTTACTATTTTTAGCATTTTTTCGATTCTTGAACTTCCACAAAAGTTCTGACCCCCTAAATGGCATTTTTTTAGGTCTGCAATAGGCCCATATTCATAGGTAATGTTTTGTGGAAAAACATAAATTAATCGGAGAGATCTTTCCGATGATATATCATACTCCCCAAACAAAGATAATATGACCAAGTTACAACATTGTGAAGTTGGTTACCTAAATAACCCCAACATGGCCCACAAACTCTTGGTGTTTCATCTCTTGGGGATAGATTTTTGGTTGTTTATGGTTATCCTATGTTTTTAAACAATAAAAAGGCCCTTGAGCCTTATTTTAACATAGTTCAGAGGCTTGTAGCCACCACATCTCTTCTCACAGATAAGCTACCAACGTCGTAGCTAGTTTATTTCCATTATGTTTGTAAGCATATTTTGGTAATTTTAATGAAATTAAGTGTTATTTATGTTTCATCTCTATGTTTATGTGTATTTATGTATTTTATTGTGTTCCTGCATAAGTTTGGATCAGTCCTTCACAATGTCATGTACCTCTTTCTTTACCATGGGCCAGTAGGCTTTGAAGAAGTATGTGGTGAAACCATCAAGTCCAAGGGATTTTCCTAAGGTCATGGACATGCCGACCTCCTCCACCTCCTGCTCAATGATTTCCTAAAGAAGTACAATGTTTTGATCTTCATTAGGTATTTTGGGGAGGTGTTGAACAATCTCTTGAATAGCTTGGCTCCCGTCCTCATTAGGGTCATGTAAGAGTTCCTTAAAAAAAAAATTGACCTCTATCGAGATGTCTTAATGAGAGGTGGTCATGTTGCCATTAGATTGCTTCAAATATAGGATATTTTTGGCCTTTTTGTGTTGTATCTTTTATTTATGGAAGAATTTTGTATTTCTTTTTCTGCATTTGAGCCACTAAATTCAGGGCTTCTTCTGCCATAGTTTTTCTTAATGCTTGGCCCTCATTTCCCATTTCTATAGAATCATTTCTATTTTTGTTGCAAATGATTTGAAGTCCCATTGATTATGATGACTTGTTAGAGCTCCTCTATTTTTTTTCTGGGTCTTTCTTGTCCTTTAGAATTTCCCTAAAAACTTGCTTGTTCCATTTTTTAATTTTGTTTTTGGTGTGCTTGAGCTTTTTGCGGAAGCAGTAAATTTTTTAGCCTCTTATTTGAAGGTCCTCATTCCACCACTCCTTTACTCTGGATTGGAATTCAAGGTTGTCAAGCCAAAAGGCCTCAAAGTGGAATAATTTGTTCCTGGGAGTTCCAAGAATTTTAATCTCCAATGCTATTTTCCAGTGATCTGAGCCTGCATAAGGGAGTATTTTTCCTTCAATTTCGTAGTTGGCCAAGAGGATGTATTCTGAAATAAAAAAAATTCATTCATGAGGAAATTTTCCTTTCTCCTCCTCTCTTATTATTCTAGGTGAAAATTTTGTTTTATGTTTCCACATCCACCATTTCTAGACTATTTATCTTTTCTTTGATGTAATATCCCGTTTCGGGGATATCTCTAAAACACAAGCAAACTCCAACCAGAGATAGGCTGGGAGGGAATTTACTGGATATGTCGCCTATAAAGAGGACGAGATCCGGAGGCTACCTGGCCCTTTCCAGACTCTATCTAAGAGTGTAAGATAACACACCAAGTGGTATAGAACTAGAATGCTCAAAAACAATAATAGACATACAATAGAAAGAGTATACGGCAACCACGGCAACAACGGAAACTACGAAAACTCATCCAGAAAACATATAGAAGAAATTCTGAGCCATTTTATTAATCTGAGAAATGTAATGGAGTACCATAGGCTATTATTGCACAAGGCAAGTGAGAAAACACTCTCAAATAATACCGAAAATGGCTGCTCTAGGAACTGCATCCTAGCTATTGGAAACTGCTGTGTAGCTGCAACTTCTGGAATGGACTGAAGACTAGGGGCTGATCCCCTTGCCAGAATGAGCTGAAAATCGGCAAACCTCTTCTCCTCAACAACCTAGAAAATATCCACAAACCATCCTAAGAATGGCCAACCCCCGAAAATACCAGAAACTGCCTCCCCAGTGAATTACGCTGGCCTCCAAGGTAGAGCACAGTGGCTGGATAGAAACAACTAAAATACTGCCACAAACTCTGCCAAAGACCTCCGACGGGCAAAGGCTGACCCTTCGCTCGAAATCTCGGTGAAATCGTCTGCAAAAACACCAATCCAGAGCTCCTCCACAATGGACTGCGTCCTCTCTCCTAGCGACTGCGTAGTCTCTATCAGCTCTAGCTCCGCAACAAACCCAAACAATGAAACGACTCACAAAAAGAAAGAAAACAAACCTTGCCCGAGTAGGCACTCAAAGTCCCCTGGGGCTAAGGGTGAGATATCCGCACGGAGACACTCGGTGCACTAAACAGTGCTGCAGATAGGCTAAACAGCCAGCGTGCTAAAGAAGACCAAAGTCTCACTCCAAAATCAACAAATCTAGAATGATCCAAATGAGGAGGCTCCTCCATCTTTTATAGCATTGGTTTCCCCCCAAAACCCATCGTAGCCTCTCTCTCCTCCACATCCTCATCCTTATCTGCGTAGAAGCTTCTAGAGTACACATAGGCCCCCCTCCTCTACATGGTGTTTGGCCCCCCCTTGACCCCCCTTGAGTCACAACGTTGTGCTACTAGGCAGATGTCTTATTCTACTAAGTGAGTTAGACCCTCTTTACTCACTTCTTATTTATTTACAACCCATGGACGACAAAACTATACAAAATTGAATATTTCAATTAGCTGTTGCTAATTAGGAATATTACATTTGAAGGCTTCCTCATGTTTTTGCAATCTTCTAAGGCCCCCTTTTCTCTCATTCAAGTTGGTGATCATATTGAACTCATGCTCTGTGATCCCGTGGAAGCTTAGCAAAGATTGTTACATTTTCTTTAAGGTTTCTAGCATTCTAATATTTTCGTCTTCTCTGTTAGGTCCATAAATTTTGGTGACATGGGGTTTCAACTGATCCAATAAGCTGAAAGACAATGGACATAATGTTGGGTGTTGAGATGGTTATTTTGAGATTCAACAAATTTTCATTCTAGAAGGTCATTTGGTCTCCTTATACTCCTCTAGCAACATTAGAAATATTCCCATTGCTAGAAACCAAGACACCATGAAATATTACATCAATTAAATTAGAAGAGCATGATAATAAATATTATCAGTAACACAGGGCACACACAAATTCCTCAAGTTTAAATTCAATTCCTTCACAGGGAAATATACAACTCGTTGCTACAAAATTCTCTAGCTACAACCAACAGGAAGTTACAGCTCCCTGATTTATCAACTACAACTGAATGGAGCTACAACCCCAAAATATTTACCAGCACCTACTAGAAGGAGATACAACCCCTGATCTACAAGAAACAGCTTGCTTGACATCAACGATTCATTTTTCATCCATTTTCACACTAGAACCATGAATGGAAAATCCTTTTACAAAATCAAAAAATTTGTCCAACACCACCTTCAACAATGTATGACTACTAAGAATCTCACCATCCACACCAACAACCTTAATCCAACTCGTGCACACCACAATGCGTCCACACAAAAATCTTGCAGAATTCATCAATTTATTCTGCTTATAAATAAGTTTGTTGCTAAACTAGCTTCTTTTATTTTTAGTTTATGTGCACTTCAATCTTTGCATGAATCACTTATTTTTAGCTTTTTCAAGTTTCACTAAGTTTTCGGGATGTTCACTTCAATTTATTAGTCATTGATCATCTATTCTTGCAAGAAAAACTAATTCAATCTATTAATTCTGGCAATCTAGCACTTTCTCAGGGTTTAGTTGGAGTTCTAGTTTCAGTTCCAACTTTAGTTGCATGCTAAATTTGACCAAGCTACCAAATAAACCTCTTAATCTATCCATGCCACAAATTTTTCCTTTAACCACATGTGTGATGGCCCTTTTTCTCATAACAACACAAGTCGTTAGCATCGCCTTAGTCCTTAAGCACTTATCTGTGTGCGCTTTTCATTTTAGACCCATAGGGCTTATCTTTCTCTGCGCCCTTGGTCTTCTCGTCTTATAGAACCTCATCCATGTATTTAATCATGACGCTTCCCTTATCTACCTTTAATTACTTATGGGGTCATGTGGTTGGGTTGACGAATCCTTTAGGGCTGCCTTCTGCTTCTTTGATTAGTCGTTGCTACACGGTTGTGCACCCCCACATGTCTCGTGCCTTGTCATCCCATTTTTCTCCTCTACTGTCACTCAAAACCTTCTATGGTTTTCCTTCATGGATTAGCTGTCTCGATGGGTCCCCCACTACATCTATGCACCAAAAAACTACCAACCCAAGTTGAGTTGGCTTTGACACTTGTTATGTCATCTTAATACCTAGGCAACCTGTTGGTTCTTCCTTTCTTCACTTCAAATCCCTTCAGGATCAGACTTTTGGTATGACATCATGTTGATGTCATGTGTGTCACATGGTTCCATCTAAGTGGTGACATGTGTCACCTGAAAATGGCCCACTAGGGTACCCAAAACATTCAAATTTTCATGCCACCTGTCCTTTGGTCCATATTACCACATCACTTGTGTTGGCATCATCTTTAACCAACAAGATGTTGCCATGTGTCATGTTAAATAGGAGAGAGAAAGGGTCCAAGCCTTTGGTTTTGTGCCAACTTTATTTCATAAAAATTAAAGGTCCGAACCTTTTATTTAACACTGTGTTGCCTCACCATGTAGAAGGACCTTGCTATGAAAACCATTTGTCATTTATGCTAGAAAAATCACCCATTTCGACACCCCTTTCACGATTTGTGGTATTAATGGGGGAGGGTGTTGGAATCAATCTACATATGGGAAAACCACCCGTTTTGACACTCCCTTATGCGTTAGCTCCTTCGTGATCCAAGTGTATATTGGTGGCCACGAGCCTATTCCTCTTGGGGCCCCACCGTTATCTCTTTTAGTTTTAGCACAACTTACTATTTTGAGCAGTTTTTCGAGTCCTGAACTTCTGGAGCCATTTTGAGGCCCTAAACGATGTTTTTCAACAAAAAATGATTCCATTCATAAATCTGCATTTGTGGTCACCAGCTGTAGTCCTTGGATAGACCTTTCTAATGATGTATCATGTGCGTCAAACGAAGATAGTATGCCAAAATTACAACCTGGATAAATTGATGTACCAATTTACCCCGACAGGGCCCATATTCTAGTGTTTCATCTCTTAGGGTTAGGTTTTTGGATGTTTAGGGTTTTCCATCATTTCTCAATAATATATAGGCATTTGAGCCTCATTTTAACATAGAGTTAAAAGGTCTGTAGCCTCCACATATCTTCTCGGAGATAAGCTACCAACACCCTAGCTAGTTCATTTCCATTCTATCTATAAGCAAATTTCAGCTATTTGATATTAATGAAATGAAGTGTTATTTCTGCTGCATCTTATATTTATGGTTATATGTGTATTATGTTGCATTCTCGCATAAATCCGGATCAGTGGTTTTAGAGTGGTCTGCTTTTTCTTTATCCTTCTTTGCATGTACCTAACGAGGTCGGGGTATAAGGAGTTAGGGCTCGATCTGGTTGAACCTTTGCAAGATCAGCCTCACAAACCCCGACGGTCACCCATGGGGGATGAAAATAAAGATGAGGGAGCAGGAGATCCTATAAAAATATTGCTTGTGGATGCCCTCAAAAAACAAAGGAACTTCATGATGGATAACGTTTCCCAGATCCTTCAACGACTGCCCACACACGATGCATCTGCATCCAACAACCACACAAGAGTCGCGACTCCCTTTAAGGTACAAGTAAAATTTGAAATTCCCATATTTTATGGTCAAATATATGCAGATGCCATAGACAAATGGTTAAATCTATTAGAAGGATATTTCTCAGTTCATGATTTTTTTGACCGGGAGAAGATTATTTTTGCACTCTTCAAAGCTACCCCCCATGTCAAGGACTAGTGGGAAACCTACTATGAGAAAAAGGATGAGACAAAACCCTCTCTATTCTTAATCATACCCACTAGGAAATATTTCTGAGGTGCCATCAAGGAAAAATACTATCCTGTGGGGAGATATTAGGACAAGTACATACAATGGACCACATTGCGGAAACAAAGGGATCAAGATGTGCATGAGTTGACAACTATGTTCCATACCTTGCGCACAAATTTGGGTATCAAATATTCGGAGAAACATTTGGAACTAAAGTATCACAGTTTTCTACAGAGATACATTCAGGAGGAAATGGAGTTCCTCGACATCTCCTCGCTTGGTATGGCATATCGGTATGCTGCCAAGATTGAGTAGAAATTCAAACAAAAGAAGCAAGACTTTGGATCTGCGAATCAAAAGCAAGGGAAAGGTGCCCCCAGACTACATAACAAAGGAAAAAGCCAAGGCATGGTGGCCCAAGACAACCTGCCAAATCTACAAGCAAAGAACAACACCGCAAAGCCAAAGAAGGACACGGGAAAGTGGTGTGAGTTCCATAAGAGCTCCACTCACAACACAAGTGAGTCTCAGGCCAAGCAGTCACTGGTGGCAGAGATGAGGGATTCTCAATCATATTCATGCTCTGACTCTGAATCAGAACCTGACAAGGGGAATGAAAAAGGGAAACATATTATTGACGTAGAGCCCAATGCCATTGTTGCCACTGCGAAGATCCATAAGGAGGAACCGGAAGATCCAAAGAAGGAGGATCATCTCTTCCACTCCCAGATGTGGGTAAAGGGTTCCTCACTATAGTTCATTGTCGATAATGGGAGCCAAAAGAACCTTATTTCAGTATACGTCATGAATTAGTTGGGCTTGTTGACCATAGCACACCCACAACCATACACCATCGGGTGGCTTCACCAAGGACGAGATCTTCGTATCAGCCAGAAGTGTCGCCTTCCCTACAACATCAAACCCTTCAAGGATGAGGTATTATGTGACATTGCTCCTCTTGATGTTTGTGATGTATTATTAGGAAAACCATACTTGCAAAAGTGACATGCTGTGTATGATTCCCCGCCTCACACTGTTATTTTTACTTTGGGAAATAAGTTGTACAGGATACCAGAGGTACCACCAGCTGCTGTTATCTCTTTGGTTACTGAAAAACAATGCAATAAGCTCATTTCTAAAACCAGGAAATTTGTTTTCATAATGATCTTCCACCGGGGAAAGAAGAATATTGTGGCCACAACCTCCATACATGGCTCCTATGCACGACAATAAGAAATGGACAAGGTTTTCAAGGAGTACGAGGACATCTTCACCTCACCCACAGGGGTGCCTTTGCACTATCAGGTCAACCACCCCATTGATCTGACCCTAGGTGTGCTGATACCCAATGGACCGATCTATCGGTGCTCTGTTCTGGAGAATGATGAAATCAAGATGTAGATTTAGGAGTTGCTGCATAAAGTTCACATCTGGCCGAGTTCATCACCCCGTGGGAACCCGATGGTGTTGGTACAGAAGAAGGATGGGACTTGGAGACTCTATATTGACTATTGGGCATTGAACAGTATCACTGTCTAGAATAGGTACATGATCCCATGGATTGATGACTTTCTGGACCAAATCAAAGGGGTGAAATATTTTAGCAAGATCGACTTGAAGTCTGGGTATCACCAGGTACCAATCGAACCCTCCAATTTGTGGTAGACTGTATTCAAATCCAAGGAGGGCCTTTTCGAATGGCTGGTCATGCCTTTCAGGTAGACGAATTCTCCCGCAACCTTCATGAGGTTGATGATGACATCTTGTAGCCATTCACCAACTCATTTGTATTGGTGTACTTGGATGACATTTTGTTCTTCAACCAAACTTCGGAAGAGCACCTCCGCCACATCCGACAAGTCATCCAAACACTATGAAAACACAAGTTGTGTGCAAATTTGGAGAATTGCACTTTTGGCATGACTAAGGTTCAATATCTGGGATACATTATTAATGAAAGGGAGATGCATGTGGATCCAACCAAGATCCAAGTAATTCAGGATTGGCCAACCCCAACCACTCTAAAAGAGCTTCGCAGCTTTCTGGGTCTTGCTAATTTCTACCACAGGTTCGTGTTGAGATTCTCTCATATCACTTGGCCCTTGAGTCAAGTCGCTAAGGGAGGAGCAAAAGAAAAATTATTTTGGTTGGAATATGAACATAAGGCATTCGTATAATTGAAATATCGCCTATGTTCTACCCTAGTGCTCACATTATCAGACTTGCAACAACCATTTGAGATCGAGACAGATGCCTTTGACTGTTATTGGGGAAGTTTGTACTCAACAGTGGCATCCAGTGGCATATCACAGTGAGACATTGTTTGACATAATCCGCAAGTATCCCACTTATGAAAAATAAATGTATTCCATCGTGCAGGCTTTTCGACAATGGAAGCATTACATTTTAGGGAAGGAAACAATCACCCACATGGACCACCGACCCCTGCAGTTCATATAGACACTAGGGAAGTTGTAGAACGATCACCATTAGAAGTGGTCCAAATATCTTCAACAGTTCCATTTGAAAATCAAGTACAAGAAGGGTAGCACCAATAATGTTGCAGACTGCCTCAGTCGACCACCGATCATGGCACTAACCACATTTCTCAACTCCTGTGGGCACGAGACTTCTAATTTGCCCCTTCTCTATAAGAGCAATCTAGAATTGGGTCACACATACAAGGCACTCTTGGGGGGTACACAAGTTCCAAATTTTCACCTCCAAGATGCACTGTTATGTCACTTGGGACACCTTTGTGTTCCTTCAAGCGATCATGCCAAGATGATATGGGAAGCACACTACAGTCGAGTCTCTAGGCATTTCGTGGTCAAGAAAACATTGGTAGTACTACAAAAGTATTTATATTGACCGAACCTTCGACAGGATGTCGGGAAGTACATCATATCCTGCACTTCTTGCACCATTTCCAAACCGACCATCAAGAAGCAAGGCCTCTATACTCCGCTACCTACCCCTAGTCGACCTTGGGAATCCATCTCCATGGATTACATGTCATTTCTTCCTTCTACTAAGCATGGAAACGACTGTGTTTTCATGGTCATCGACAGATTCTTGAAGATGGCCATTATGGTGACCTGCAAGAAGAATATCACTGTAGAAGCCACTGCTAAAATCTTCTTTGAACGAGTGTGGGTGCACTTTGGGATCCCACAGTCTATCATCTTAGATCAGGACAACAGGTTCCTCAACACATTTTTTTCTAGCCTCTAGTCAATGTTGGACACCAAGCTCACCAAGTCCACAACTTTCCATCCCCAAACTAAGGGCTAGACAGAGGTTGTCAACAGGATGATTGTACACATTCTGCGCATGTACAATTCAAAGCATCCACACACATGGGATGAGAACCTCCCTTATGTACAACACAATTATAATCGGGCTCTTCACATCTCAAACGACCACAACCCCTTTCAGGTGGGCTTCGGATTCCAGCCATTATGTCCCATTGACATAGCCATGCCATTTTCAGCTACTTAGGCTGATTCGGCTAATGTACAGTCCGAAGCTGACAAGGGAACAGCTTCATCGAGCACATTTAGCACATCCTCCAATAGGTTCATGAAATATTAGAGATAGCCAATGCTAAGTACAAGCAACGACATGATCAACAACAGGTGCCACACAACTTCTAAGTGGGCGACAAAGTGTGGCTACATTTGCAGAAGGAGCACCTCACTGGACCCCACCACAAGCTTCGCCCGCTCTGATATGGTTCGTACAACATCACCAAGGCTATAGGGAGCAATGCCTTCATGCTTAGTATTCCACAATTCCTTGGTCTGCACCCAGTATTCAATGTGGACCACCTTCGTCCCTACTTCCCACCTCTACTGGGCACCTTTGACATTGCAGAGCAACTCACACCAACAGAGTTAATCCTAGACTGCATGGAACAGGCCACCACAGATTTTATCATGGACATGCAAATTAATAACACTCGCCAATAGAAGATCCAACTGTATCGAGTTTTCAAAGTTGGCCAACTCCTTCACCAAGGCAAATGGTTCACCAGGGGTCAAGTTTAGCAGAAGTTTCCTCATCTCATGGAGGAAATCAATGCAATGGGGAAAATTGCTTCTGAAGGGGGGAGGAATGATCCAGGTGGATATTGGTGGCCACCCAACTATTCCACTTGGGGCCCCATCATTGTCTCTTTCATATTTTTCAGTTTTGACACAACTTACTATTTTTAGCAGTTTTTCGGGTCCTAAACTTTCGAAGCCGTTTTCAAGCCCTAAACGACATTTTTTGGGCATCATTTTTTCGGCGATTCTAATTCCATTCTAGAGTATACATTCACATTTACAATTTTATTCCTCAGATATATCTTTCTAAATATGTATCATGTGCGTGAAATGGAGATAATATGCCAAAATTACAACCTCAGGAAATTGATGTACCAATTTACCCCAACTGGGCCCATATTCTGGTGTTTCATCTCCGAGGGTTAGGTTTTTGGATGTTAATGGTTTTCCATTTTTTCTCAATAATATATAGGCCTTCGAATCTCATTGTAACATAGAGTTCAGAGGCCTGTAGTCGCCACATCTCTTCTCAGAGATAAGCTACTAGCGCCCTAGCTAATTCGTTTCCATTTTGTCTGTAAGAAAATTTCAGTGCTTTGATATTAATGAAATGAAGTGTTATTTCCACTGCATATTTTTAGTTATGGTTATATGTGTATTCTGTTGCATTCCTGCATAAATCCGGATCACTTCGCTAGCTGACCCGTCAAAAATCCTCTTGATGTGATGGTGGGATGTGTGGGGCTTGATCCAACAACTGGCATGCTTTTAATTTAAAATTTATTTAACTCTGACTTCCGTGGGTATTGCATCATCTCATACCCTTTTTTGTGAAGTCTTTGAAATATACTGAGATACACTAGTCGGGATGAGTTGTACAATGGGCTCCACCAATAGCCAATATAAATTTTTTTCATTGTTGTGTTGTTAGAACCACATTAGCCCCGCACTATGGTTAGGAACTTTGCCAATTTTCTCAACCACATTTGGAAAGACACAAAAATAACTATTGTTAGGACCATCTCCACCAATCTAACTCTGCAAATTTTGACTTTTAGGGTCCTTGCCTTTAACTAGCCACACCTACTGATCCAGGAGGCCATTTGTGATCTTCCACATGCCACTGGAAATATATTTAAGATATCTTTCCATCTAAGCAGGTTTCACCTATGTGTGAGTTGAAATCTAGCATTGGAAATGGATTATAAATCATTGCACCTTCTCTATCAATGATGATCTTCATTCTTCTTCTTGTACCTGATCACCTATGGCATCATCATTAACACTTTGACACCTTTTCCATCAATAACAACATATTTCTGCTGCCTTCTTTAAGATGTTTCTTTGCGGTAGGAAATTCTTGTGACTTTGTTTCCATAGGGGGGTGGGGGGGGGGGGGATTTTCTGGATTGTTTTTCATTATCTTCTATTTTAGGAGTCTTATTTTTGCAATTCCATTACACCTCAAGGAAATTACCTTCTGACGAAGGTTTTTAGTGTTATAAAATGGCGAAAAAAATCAAAAAACACTCTGATACAACATTCATTTGTGGTCTTGGATGTTTTTACTGAGTTTATAACGAAACTTTATCACAACTAAAAAAATATGGGCGGCTGGAGGTTTTAGCAAATGTTTTTAAAGCGGTGCACTTAATGGAAAAATAGTGTCGGTGTGCTATTGTATAAAAGCATAAATGTTGTAAATTTAAATAAAATCATCGAGGCATTGAATGTAAACATAATCAGTGCCTAAAAATTATATCACCCCAGTTCTTATGTCTTAAACAAATGCCCCAGGAATTACTTTTTAGGAAAGGCATCGGGGAAACTAAAAAAATCTTGCGGACACTGTGCTTTTATTCAAATTTACAGCACTAATGCTTATAATTTGTACAAAATCATTAGTGCGCTACTAATATATAATATCTTGTGTTGTTAATTTGAATAATTCATCAGGCTTAGAAACAATATTTCGGAGCACCGGGGCATTGGTTGTATGAGAGGACATGTGCTTTAAAAATTACAATGCATTGGGTCGTTATATGCAAACAATATCAGTGATTGAAAAGAATAACGCCCCAGTACTCATTATTTTCTAAACACGTTGGTGTTGTACTTTTCAAAAAAGGCACGAGGCCATGTCAAAACAAATCTTTCCACACTAGTGATTTTATGTAAAATAAAGAATTGGTTCAGATTTAGTTTATATATGCACTAGGATTTTGTATAGGATATCATTTTGTATTACTATAAATATCGCTACTGAAAAAATCATACTCAGAGTGGTGCGCATTAATATATGATGTCTTGGTATCCATTTTCCCCTGTTTAGAAACATTGACCTATGACAGTGCAATTATTGTGATTTTTTAAATCTGTTATTCATAAAAAAATTAGCATATATCTTCTAACATTTTTCATGTAAATTAAATTTTGATTAGTGCATTTGTATATGATGTTTGGATTAATTTGTTATATCCTCAGATATTGCATCTCTTCATTATAATATTTAATCATTGGTGTAACATTTCACAGCAACATTGGACAATGTAATAGAATAAATTAAAATGTATTTTATATATATGAATAAGGGGATATTTGTCATATAAAATGGGATAGTTATTTGTAACCCCTTTTCTTTCAATTGGGTCACTTGTCCACCCACTAAACAAACTCTTTGATTTTCATAGATAATTATTTCAAAAAATACATTGTCTTGCATTGATATCCAATAGATCAACATTCTTCTTTGGAACTGTTGTCAATGTTCAAACTACTTCCATGACTTGGGTTATTTCGATGATTTTTTTGTTGATTGCATCAATTGTTTTCATCTTCTTCATGTTCCATTTGCAAACATAAAAATAAAGTGTAATGACTTTATCTACACTGGTGAGAATAATGAAAATCGAAATAAATAATATACATCTATTTAAATCAAATAGTAATGTTCCATAGCAAGAAGTGAGTCATTAATCTTATACACAGTTTCAAAAGCAAGTCTCATACATTGTCGCAACAACTCTTTTGTTGGCATAGTTCCATACTTTGTTTCCTGAATGTTTTATACCCCATGATAAATCATATATTTAATATAAAGGATTTTTTTCTTCTATTAATCATAAAATCAAAGAAGTAAAGAAAAATATATATACTTACAAATTCCATAATTAATTTTTGATATGCCAACATATACTCATGACCCATATTTAACCTAATGTCAATCAATTTTTCTGGTGCCTCTTATTTGTATGTTAGCACCTATTTGAATACATACAAGGATGGTTGTTGTAAAAAAATTTAAAATATACAAAAATGAAATCTTAAGTTGTTATAGGGAAATATTAACAATTACTCACAAACTTTGATATCAACCGTTTTATTCCTTGTCGTCTTGTTTGATGTGCTGAATGGGTTCCATTTTATTTTGTTTTCTGCAAGAAAATACTTGAAAACTAATAGTTAATGCTATTTAATTATTTGTTTGTATGTACATTATAAAAAAATTACATGGTTGCATACATTTGAAGCACGTTGTTGTTGAGATGCTTCCTCCTGCAATGCCATTATGTTCATTTATTTGACCATGTCCTTATAAAAAATTTTGGAAATTATTATTGGCGTGTTTCAGATATCATCTCATTGATCCTTTGGGATTTTCATAATCTTCCTGAAAAAGTAATAAGCTATTTTTATATTGATATAACTTGGTTCTTGGAATCATCGGATTAATTTCTATATTGTAAGTGGAAATTACATCTATACATTTTTTCCACTATATTCCTCATAGTTTTGTAAAAGTTTTCCCCCTTTCATTAATCTCCAACAACACTCCAGATGAGTTAAGGACCAATTAATCATCATTTACATGTTCCATAATTTTTTTTTCTTAGAACTGCATTATTTTCCTTCGTTGTTGGTCCATGTAGAACATTAAACATATGTGAATTAATATATTGTTTGAAAAATGGTATCTAATATTATTAAGTATATTATTAATCAACAATCAAAAGAAAAAAAAACTCACATTGAATAGTATTATTTCGTTCACCTGATTCATCCTTTTGCAATTTTTCCATCAGGATTTTACGCTCTTCTGCATTTAGATTAGAAATAATATTATCAATATTTCTAATTTTGTGTCTCTACATGACACATACTAACCAATACATATTGTTTAAACTTACATATAGTTAAAACATATTATTTTTGTAAAGAAATTACAAGGAACTTTCTTTTTCTGGTTTTTTGGGTGTGTTATCATTGTGTCAACTAGTATTATTGCTACTTGACCACTTCTCAAATGTTTTTTTATGAATATACAACATGTACCATTCAATACAGAAGTCATTATATATATTTATTAATAAATCATATAATTTTTAGTCAAAAGGAGCTCTGGAAACAAGTGCGCCTTTTTGAATAAACGCATCGGTGCATTTAATAAAGTAAATGCACCAGGTGATTAATTATTGAATGCCGACAATGAAAATTATTATTTTTTAATTACTTTAAATGGTGACAGTGCAGAGATAAAGATAAAGGCACAACTGTCACAATAAATAATGAAAACATTAAAAAAAATAACAAAAGTGCTTTGGCTTAATGGTATTATTTTTCATAGGAGCATTGGTGCATCTAATTTAATAAATGCACCATGAATTTAATTATTGAGCACTAACAACGAAAAAAATTTAAAAAAATAAATAAATTATGACGATGTGATATGTAATGATAAAAATACTGCCATCACAGTAAAAAATTAAGCGCACATTTTTTGAATTAACATTGTTATTTTTCATAGGTGCCCTAGTGCATTATATAAAACATGTGGCACCAATGCATTATATAAAGCATGGCACACTGGTAAACAGAAGTCATTTTTTAAGAAAATGGACAGGGTCGATAGGGTTTGGGATCCCATTAAATAACTGGTCCTTATTCTTTACATGTGAAACACCTTAGATATAGTAATATGCAAACCAATTAAATCTAAAATTCCTAAATTGAAAAGCCGTAATTGTGTAGTGGTAGAGGGAGTTACACCCTAAGTTGAGATTTTGCAGTCACATAAGCAAGAAGAAGCAAGGTTTTAAGGTAAGTATTGATTTTTTTTTCTGAATTTTAATTAATTGTGAATAGGAATAGAGATTGTAAAAATTTCTATTAGTAAAATCAATAGTAAAATTTTCACTATGTAGGGTTTTCATTTTTCCCTAAATTTTAATTAAATCTAGCAGAAATTGCAAATCAACAGTAAAATTTAAAACTTTTATTATGCATTGTTTTGAGTGAATCACCATACCTTTCAAATTTTGATCTTATGAATAGTTGGTATGATGTTCCAAAGTATTTTGCTACTCCATAGTGCTCCGAGTATGTCTCTCTTGCTAATCTCCCTTTTAATTAAATCTATCGGAAATTGTAAAAAATTGCATTAGTAAAATCAACAATAAAATTTAAAATTTTTACTATGCAAGGTTTTGAGTGAATCACCATACCTTTCCATTTCTGATATTCTGAATAGTTCTAGTCTTCCAAAGTATTGTGCTGCTTCACAATGCTCCCAAGTCTATCTATTTTTCAAATCTCTCGATTGAAATTTTGGGAAAAATAATAAAAGATTGAATAACTTCTTACTATTTAAAAGACTTTATCAAATCAGATTTTGAAAAATCAATTACTACTCATTTTTCAATTTGAATAAAAAAGTGTGCACCTTTTTTCACTTTTTTTGTAACATTAGTGTCTCTCATAGTAAAACGCAATGGTTTGTTTACAAGTAACATGCATTGATTAATATAACTTATCAGTGTGCTACATTTCTCTAATGAACCGATATGATAGAATTTTCTTTTTTAGAATACAGAAACCGATGCGATTATTATTTTAATACACCAGTGCAGTTATTAGTAAAAATCATTGGTGTGATTAGGTTTAGAAGAGCACCTATATGATAAAATTTATTTTTTATATTTATATTTCGGTGTTTTTATGATTTAAATACATTGGTGCGTTTAATTTTACAAGAGCACCGATATGCTTTAAAAGTTATCTAAATTTTTTTGTTCACATAAAATGGCATATTCATCTCAAACTATCTTTTAAGATGCATCCACATGAGTAACAGTAGTTTAGAGTATACATTCTCCGCTTAAAGTCATCTTATTCTTGAAAAATGGTTTAAAAACTATACTGAAATTCAAATTGTGGTTATATGGTTCTCGAAATTAATTTTAGGTATGTGAACAAATAATAATTGTTGTTTTTGCTTAAATGCAGGGAGAAAATCTCATAATATCAAATGGTGAATTCTTCAAACTCCATCTCATTCCATACTGCTCAAGGTCCTTCGCAGAGTTCTCCCTTTCCATCTCAACTAAGTTAATATTTTATTTATGTTTCAATTATCTAATTGATTTTTTTATCCATGTCAATTTTAATAAAAATGTATCTAAATTTGCAGGATCTCAATTCAAAATCAAGTTCAGCTGCAAAAAATATTTCTCCATTTCAAAATAATTAGAAGTAGCATACCGCTAATAGTTAGTAAATGAAAATAGACAGTCGCTTCACCCTTCTAATTAGAAGATGGCATCTTCCAACCACAATCTTGGGTCAACGATGGTAATAATTATTTGGTTTTCAACAAAACAATTTAATTGTGGTTATTAATATCATTGATGTACTAATATTCAATATTTTTTGAATTTAGGTTGATTCTAGTGATGATGAGTGACCCACCTACCATATTCTAGAGCACCCCAATACAACGCCAAATCAAGAGAATGTTGCATTAAGAGAAAACTAGGAGAGAAAGCAAATAAATAATGGTTGAATCAACCACTTATTCAATTCCCACTACGTCCAGATTCACCAATTACAAATGAATCCTGCAATAGTAACTCTTCATCACAAGTTGGAAATGGAGGCAATCAAATGGAGGTTGGTATGGATGATTACTTATGGGATACAACTACGATGGAGGAAATTTTGTTAGATGAATTCCAGAATTATGATCTAGGGGATGATTCTCATATCACTGACACCTTATTCGAAAGCCTATAATATGCTTCCATCGCCACTCTCTTTGGACCTAGAAGCTAGTCAAAGTCTACCCAGCTCGGGACAATGATGTTACTATACAAATTCAAAGAAAATTTTGGCATGCTGAATTCATGTTTCTCAGAAATATTGAGGTAATTGACCTTGATCAATTCCCTTATATTTTGACAAATATTGTCACACAATCAACATTAAAAATGGTCGATTCTATGAACGTCAAATATTGACATTTGAAATTTATATTTCCCACAAACTGTATGTTATTAAAAGATAAGTTTCTTCCGAGTCATAATTCCTTTCCTAGTAGCTCCAAAGAGGCAAAGAAGTTGTTGAAAATATTGGGTGTTGATTACATATCATATCATGAATGTATGAATGATTGTATTTTATATAGAGGAGAATATGTAGAAGAAATATATATATATATATAAGTCTAAAATGTGGGCATGACAGGTACCATAAAAATAAAAATAAGTGGTAAATCACATGGTCCACCCAATATGATATTGAGGCACATGCTTATAATCCCAAATTTTAAAAGGCTCTTTCATTGCAAATAATTAGTTATGTTGTAGGGATGGCATGCCTCACATAGAAGTGAGTTAAGAGTTATGTGAATACTAATAGATTCAATAGCCATGAATCATATAGAGGATACATGGCCTGAAATATTCAAGTATGAAGTATAAAGTCTAGGACATTGACCCAGGCGGATATCAGTGGCCACTCGTCTATTCCACTTCAAGCCCCACCATTGTTTCTTTTAGTTTTTCAGTTTCCTTAGTTATAGCACAGTTTACTATTTTTAGTAGGTTTTCGGGTCATGAACTTTCGAAGCCTTTTTGAGGCCCTAAATGACATTTTTTGGGGAAAATCGGGAGCAGCATGGGCCCTATATTGATGTTGTTCAATCAAAATTTGTATTCCTCAGATAGATATTTCTAATGAGGTATTGAGCACGTCGAACGGAGATCGTATGCCAAAGTTACGTCCTCGGGAAGTTGATGTACCAATTTACCCAAACGGAGCCCATAGTTTTGATGCTTCATCTCCTAGGGTTAGGTCTTTGGATGTTTAGGGTTTTCCATTGTTTCTAAATAATAAATAATGCCTCGAGCTTCATTGTAACATAGTTTAGAGGCCTGCAGCCACCACATCGCTTCTCAAAGATAAGCTATCAGCACCCTAGCTAGTTTATTTCTATTCTTTCTGTAAAAAAATTCAATTCTTTGATATTAATGAAATGAATTGTTATTTCCATTGCACTTTTATATTTATGGTTAAATGTGTATTTTTTTGTGTTCCTGCATAAATTTGTATTAGTGGTACAAGAGCGGTCTGCTCTTTCTCGATCCTTCTTTGCATGTCTACAACGAGGTCGGGGTATAAGGATTTAGGGCTCAATCTAGTTGAACCTTTGCAAGAGAAGTCTTGCAAACCCCAACGGCTGCCCATGGGGATGAAAAGAAATATGAGGGAGCAGGAGATCCTATCAAAATATTGCTCAAGGAGGCCTTAGAAAAACAAATGAACGTGATGATGGATAACTTTTCCCAGATCCTTCAACGACTTCCCTCTGGTAGTGCATCTGCATCCAGCAGCCACTCTGGAGGCTAGAACTCCTTTTAAGGTACAAGTAAACTTTCACATTCCCATATTTTATGGAAAAATAGATGCAGACGACGTAGAAATATGGTTGAATATATTAGATGGATATTTCTTGGTTCATTACTTTTTCGACCAGGAGAATATTATTTTTTCACTTCTCAAAGCTACCCCCAATGTTAAGGAATGGTGGGAAACCTACTGTGAGAAAAAGGATTTGGGGGAACCCTCTCTATTCTCAGTCATACACACTTGTAATTCTTTCCGAGATGCCATTAAGAAACAATATTATCCTGTGGAGAGATAGGAGAACAAGTACATACAATGGAATATGATGTGGTAGCAAAGGGATCAAGGTGTGCATGAGCCGACGAATCTGTTCCATACCCTGCGCACAAAGTTGGGTATCAAAGATTCAGAGAAACATTTGGTGTTGAAGTACCATAGTTTTTTACACAGATAAATTCAGCAATAAATGGAGTTCCTCGACATCTCCTCACTTGGTACGTCATACCGATATGCTACTAATACTGAGCGGAAATTCAAACAGAAAAAGCGAGACTTTAGATCTGTGAATCAAAAGCAAGGGAAAGGTTCCCCCAAACCATAGAAAAAAGGAAAAATCCAAGATATGGCAGCCCAAGATAACCTATCGAAGCCAAAGAAGGACACGGGAAAGTGGTGTGAGTTCCATAAGAGCTCCACTCCCAACATAAGTGAGTATCAGGCCAAGTAGTCACTAGTGGCAGAGATGAGGACTTCTGAATCAGATGCATCCTCTGACTCTAAATCAAAACCTGACAAGGGGAATGAAAAAGGGAAGCAGATTATTGATGCGGAGACAAACACTACTGTTTCCACTACAAAGATACAGAAGGAGGAACCAGAAGATCTAGAGGAGGAGGAGCGTCTCTTCCACTCCCAGATGTGGGTAAAGGATTCCCTTCTATAGTTCATTGTTGATAGTGGGAGCCAAAAGAACCTCATTTAAGTAGAGGTCATGAAGCATTTCGGCTTGCAAAACACAGCAAACCCACATCCATACACCATCAGGTGGCTTCACCAAGGACGAGATCTTCGCTTGAGCCAGCAATGTCGCCTTCCCTACAGCATCAAGCCCTTCACGGATGAGGTATTATGTGACATTTCTCCTATTGACCTCACACTGTTATTGTTACTTTTGGCAATAAGTTGTACATCATACCATAGGTACCACTGCCTACGAATATCTCTTTGATTTCAGCAAAACAATGCAGTAAGCTCATTTCCAAAACTGGGAAATTTGTTTTCCTGATGATCCACACCTAGGACAAGAAGAATACTATGCCCACGACCTCGAGACAGTGCTCCTTCGCACAACAACAAAAAATGGACAAGGTCATGGAGGAGTACGGGGACATCTTCATCTCACCCAAAGGAGTACCTCTGTAATGTCAGGTCAAGCGCCCCATCGATATTACCCCAGGTGTGTCATTTCCCAATGGACCAATCTATCGGCACTCTATTCTAGAGAACGATGAAATCAAGGGGAAGATTCAAGAGCTATTGCGAAAAGGTCGCATCTAGTCGAGTTCATCGCCCTGTGGGAGCTCGACCACGTTGGTGCAGAAGAATGATGGGACTTGGAGACTCTGTATTGACTATCGGGTGGTAAACAAGATCATTGTGCGGAATAGATACCCGATCCCAAGGATTTATGACCTTTTGGATCAACTCAAAGGGGTGAAATATTTCAGCAAAATCGGCTTGAAGTCTGGGTATCACCAAGTACCATTCGAACCCTCCGATGTGTGGAATATTACCTTCAAAGCCAAGGAGGGCCTTTTTGAATGGCTATTCATGCCTTTTGGGTTGATGAATGGTCCTGAAACCTTCATGAGGCTGATGGATGACATATTATAGCCATTCACCAACTCATTTGTAGTAGTGTACTTATATGACATCCTGATCTTCAGCCAAACTTGGGAAGAAAACCTCCACCACATCCAACAGGTCCTCCAAACGTTGTGGCAACACAAGTTGTGTGCCAATTTGGATAAGTACACTTTTGGCATGATCCAGGTTGATTATCTGGGATACATTATTAATTAATGGGGGGTGCATGTGGATCCATCCAAGATCTAAGTAATTCGAGATTGGTTGGCCCCAACCACTCTAACAAATCTTCACATCTTTCTAGATCTTGCTAATTTCTACCGCAGGTTCGCGTTGGGATTCTCTCATATCACTTGGCCCTTGAGTCAAGTCACCAAGGTAGGAGCAAAATAAAATTTATTTTTTTCAGAATCTTAATGTAAAGTGTTCGTAGAATTGAAACATTGTCTTTGCCCTGCCCTAGTGCTCAAATTACAAGACTTTCAACAACCATCGAGACAGATGCCTTTGACTATGCTATTGGGACAGTTCTTACTTAACAGGGGAATCTAGTGGCATATCACAGTGTGACATTGTCCAACTCAATGCGTAATTATCCCACTTATGACAAAGAAATGTATTCCATTATGCAGGATTTCCGCCAATGGAAGCATTACATTTTTGGGAAGGAAACAATCATCCACATATACCACCAACCCCTGGATTTCATACAGACACAAGGGAAGTTGCAGAACAATTACCATGAGAAGTGGTCCACATATCTGCAACAATTTCATTTGAACATCAAGTATAAGAAGGGCAACACCAATAATGTTGTAGACTTCCTCAACCGACCACAGATCGTGGTGCTAACCATCTTTCTCAACTCTTGTGGGCACGATACTTCTGATTGGTTGCTTCTCTATAAGAGTGATCCATAATTTGGCTACACATACAAGACACTCTTGGAGGGTACGCAAGTTCCAAAGTTTTCACCTCCAGGATGCACTGCTATGTCACCCAGGAAACATTTTTGTTCCTTCAAGTGAGTGAGCCAAGATGATTTGAGAAGCACACTATAGTCAATTCGTTGGGCATTTTGGGGTTGAGAAAATAGTGGCAATACTGTAGAATTATTTCTATTGGCCAAACCTTTTACAAGATGTTGGGAAGTACATCAAATCCTTCACTACTTGCATCATTTCCAAACTGGCCATCAAGAAGAAAGGCCTATATACTATTCTACCTACCCCTAGTCGACCTTGGGAATTCATCTCAATGGATTACATGTTGAGCCTTCCTTTTACTAAGTATGCAAAACACTGTATTTTTGTGTGGGTGCACTTTTCGATCCCATAGTCTATCATCTCAGATCAGGATAGTAGGTTCCTCAGCACATTTTGGTCCAGCCTTTGGTCAATGCTGGACACCAAGCACACAGATTCCACAACTTTACATCCAAAAAATAATGGCCAGACAAAGGTCATCAACAGGATGATTGTACACATTCTTCACATGTACCATTCAAAGCATGCACACAAATGGGATGAGAGCCTTTCCTATGTACAACATAGTTATAATTGGGCTCTCCACAGCTCAAATGGCCACAGCCCATTTCAAGTGGGCCTAGGGTTTCAACCACTATGTCCCATTGATGTAGCCATTCCATTTGTGGCTACTCAGGCCGATTCGGCTCATGTCCATTCTGAAGCTGACAAAGCGAACAACTTCATTAAGCACATTCAGCACATCCACCAATAGGTTCATGACATATTGGATAGATCCAATGCTAAGTATAAGCAACGACATGATCAAAATGGGGTGCCACACAACTTCCAAGTGGATGACAAAGTATGGTTGCATTTGTAGAAGGAGCACCTCATTGGACCCCACTGGAAGCTTCGCCCACACTGATATGGGTCGTACACCATCACCAAGGTTGTACGGAACAATGCCTTCGAGCTCAGTATTCCACCATTCCTTTCTCTGCACCCAGATTTTATCATGGACATGAAAATAAATAACACTTTCCAGCAGAGTATCCAACTATATCGGGTTGTCAAATCTGGTCAACTCTTGCACCAATGCAAGTGGTTCACCAGTGACCAATTTCAGCAGAAATTTCCTCATCTCATGCAGGAACTAAACGCAATGGGGACCATTTTTTCCTAAGGGTGGAGGAATGATATAGGTGGATATTGGTGGCCACTCGCTTATTCTACTTGGGGCCCCACAATTGTTTCTTTCAGTTTTTTATCTCCCTTAATTATAGCACAGTTTACTATTTTTAGCAGTTTTTTGGGTCGTAAACTTCCAGAGTCATTTTTGAGGCCCTAAATGACATTTTTTGGGAAACTAGGGAGCAACTTGGGCCATAAACTAATGTATCCCACTCAAAATTTGTTTTCCTTGGATAGATATTTCTAACAAGGTATTGAGCACAATAAACGAACATCGTATGCCAAAGTTACATCCCCGGGAAGTTGATGTACCAATTTACCCAAACGAGGCCCATAGTTTTGGCGCTTCATCTCCTAGGGTTATTTTTTTGGTTTTCTATGGTTTTTTATTGTTTCTCAATAATAATTAGGCCCTCGAGCCTCATTGTAACACAATTCAAAGGCCTGTAGCCACCACATATCTTCTCAAAGATAAGCTACCAGATCCCTAGCTAGTTTATTTCCATTTTGTTTGTAAACAAATTTCAGTTCTTTGATATTAATGAAATGAAGTGTTATTTCCACTGAATTTTTGTATTTGTGGTTATATGTGTAGTATGTTTTGTTCCTGCATAAATCTGGATGAGACCTAGCATAGACTTGGATGTCTTCAACTCATATTCCCCCTAAAACACTAGCCATTATGTTTGGCATGTAGCAGTAATCAATAACAATATCTCCCCATGGTTGTTCTCAAAGAATTAACATCTTATGTTGGCTCTCATATTCCCCGGTAGAAGAAAAGGGAATAATGTGGATTTCTACTTACAATCATTGGTATATGAATTGAAATAATTATGGGAAGGGATCATACGTATATGATGTATCAACATCCATCACAATAGACAGAATTTTTACAGTGTATGACATATGTGCTTACACCATACATGATTATCCAGGCTTAGGAGTTTTCTCTAGTAAATTGCATGCTTATTGATTTCTTTATATATGTAAGAATATTGTTTCAAGTATTAATTTAATTCATTGAAATTGTTTTTATGTTCATGATCACTATCATGCTCTATATTATACAATAAATTTGCAGGTATTGTAACAAAAGGGTTTCATGGATGTAAAAATTTTGGACCTTATTTTAATGTTAGGTGGTCCAACAACCTACCAATGCAAGTGTATGAATGCACCAAGGTATTCATCCCAGAAGAACACCCTTACAAAAGAGAAACATCCTCATTCAATGGTGAACCAGAGAGAACCCAAAGGCCTACAATAGTGACACCAGTTGAATGGCTTAGATCATATGAGAGAGAGAAGGGGAAGGAGACTACATAAATCTTTTATTCAAATGGGAAGCCTATGTTGGATGATCCAGAATTCATGTGATACCTATGTTGAGAAATTTCCCATTGGGATGAAAAGGAAAACTATCTTTTATGAGCTCCCATATTGGGAGCATCTTAAAATTGTCCACTTACTATATCCCATGCATATATTTTAAAAAAATCATCTTCTTTATGGAGGCACATATCATCAAAATAAAATGACACATTAGTTGTTACAAGAGATCTTATTTGTTGAAAAGCTAAAAAAAAAAAAAAAACATTGGAAAAGACAAGAAAGTAGAGGAGAGGTTGATCTCTCTTGTTCTTTCAAAGACGGTAATGTCCCATGGATTTAAAGAATGATGATATTTATTTTTCAAAGGAATTTATAATGGGTGTGAGGGTTCCTTCCTTATATGGGTATTCATTATATTTTTTCTTCACTATGGAAGACCATTTATCAGGGTTGAAATTGCATGACCACTTGAACCTTCTAAGAGTATGTATGTCAAAAACTTTATTTTATTGTTTTTTTATTATTTTTATGCAATGGGATAAATATAATTAATTTTTTTATGTGTTTATTTTTCAGGGTCATTATTGTATGCTTGTGCATGGGTGTATGAACCATGATTTCCCACAAGATGTATGACATTCCATATATAAATTATTTTCATTTTTACGTTGAATCACATCAAAGGAGATTAATATGGCTAACATTCCATGGTGGCTTCAATAGATCCATGATTTTTTTTGTATGTTTGAGACGGAATTTCCGACAAGTTTCATGGAATTGCGGGTCTATCTTTTAATTCAACTAGTGGATGAAGTTGAATTAGTTAGGGTGGTTTCTTGTCATTGGATGTTCTTCTTAGAGAGGTACATGAAGAAATTGAAAATTTTTGTCCGACAAAGGGAAAAACCTGAGCACTCTATGGAAGAGGGGTACAAATTGTATGAGTCTTTATATTATTCAAGTGAGTACATCAAGAATAGCGAAAACACACCTGGTCCATTGATTTGGGATGAAGAAAGGTATGAAGAAAAAAAATAAGGGGAGCTTCTCCAAACAAATGGAAAGATGAGCATGATAAATAGTAAGTGACTTATCATTTGTCAAATTTCTACATAGTTTCTATTCTAACTGAACTTCACAATGCATATTTTTATCTCATAAATACTATATATGTTGGTTTGATTTAATCGGTGAATTCAGAAATTAAAGCCATCAGAAAATTCATTTTTTAAAATTCAGAAGTTACACAGTTGTGGGTCGCATTGTACGAACATAAGAGGAGGAAATGGTACAGTGAAAATAAAGCATTCAAATTCTTTAATGGTAGAAGCATGGATTTTCCTTATCATTTAAAAGAAAATATGCTAATGACATGCCCTAACGGTTGGGTTTTTTTATCAAGTCAGGGAGAAATACGGTGCATCTGGTCATTATCTGCATGCTGAGGAGGATGCACTAAAGACAGAGATTGGGTGAAATAACTCAGTAATAATATATTTATGTACATTTTTAACTTCATAATGTGCCTATGAATTGCAACATATATATTTTATATTTTAATTATGTTCAGGTTATTAGACACATGACACTGTGATTTTTTCACTCTTTTATAGGTGCATTTGTTCCCATCTATGTGGGCATATGGACATTTTTTTTTCACAAAGCATGTCTATGATGGTTGCATGATACAATATTGTGTAGTGTATGTTGAGTTCGACAAATATAGTCATGTTAGCCACCGAATCAAAACGTAATATAGGGGATGTTAGGTTACGTTGGAAAGATACAAGAGATCATTGAAGTGGACTTGTTTTTGTTCCAATGTGCTAGTTTTAGGTGCAAGTGGCGGGATACCTTTGATATGAACAATGTAAAGGAATATTGTAATAGTGGGTTGATATCTATCAAATCTAGAAAGATGTGGCATGAATCTAGGGAGCCTTATGTTTTCCCCAAACACTCCAACCAGGTGATTTTTTACCCAGATGTATGGGAAAGGGATTGGTGGTTTGTATTAATACATGACCCTAGGTCAAAATGTATTTTTGAGAGAAAAAAATATTATCATTCTAAGCGAGGAAGATAATCAGCGTGATGACAACGGGGAGTGATATGTACTTATGTTATTTCATCATTTATATGATTTTTGTATGTTTTAGTTTTCTTTATTTCACTAATTATGTTTTCTTTTTATTTATTTTTTTTACATTTTATATAATTGGTAAGATTCACAAACGTTTTTACACATTTTTGTTTTCCAATGGAAGCATTTTTACACTTAAAACCAAGTATTGTCAAATGTGTACTTTAGAATTTAAAAATTAAAGTGTTTCCAATTTTGTAATTATAGTTTAATTATAATTTATAGTAGAATTTTTCTATAGGCTTTGGATATACATCAATATGAATCAAAAGATTATAATTATAAGCACGAGTTATCAATTTTCTACTCTTTTATTGTACTTTTGGGACCCCAAACATATATTTCTAATATAAAACATTTTCTACTCTAGATAACATAAAAGTCCATTTTGAATCCCAAAGGTGAGAACTCCATTAAGAATTCTTATTTATAACTATTTTTTTTAAGATATTAATCTAAATATATTTTCATTATCTTCTTTCTCAAATTAAATTGTGAGTATCAATATAAAATAGCTCACAAAATGATAGAAAGTGGAGAAGGAAAATCATATTCATGTTATATACGTGTCCTAAAAGGCCTACTATAACCATTGTAAAACTTTTTCAATATAGTAAAATAACCTCCCTTATTTTCATTATGCAACATATATCCATAAATATAAATGTTTAAAACGTGGTATACAATAACTATGATAATAAGGATTCAACGTGACAATCCTTCTCAAATAGGAAAATGAGAATAATATCTTCAAAATAAGAAAATAGGGAATTTGGAAACAACATTGAAGATTTATTCTAGAAAGGTTCACAAGAGCACTCCATGATTTCGATAAAATAAGTTGATTCTATTAAAGAGAAGGAATGTATAATTAGATGTTAGATACTTATTAGTTTATTAATCATTTCACATGTTTTTTCTTCAGGTTTATAGTGAAATCACTATAAATCATATAGTGATAAATCTATGAGGACTTCAATAATGAAAAATTTGTGTATTAGTATGTAAGATTAAATTCTTGACATGAGAGGTAAAATCATGTTTAATATATTTAAATTCTTGTTCTTGCAACATTATGTAAACTAAAACGAAGTCTTATGTGCATATGTAAAATATAGATTACATATTTTTATGGACCATAAGAGAAACAAATGGGCTTACATGGATGCAAGAGAGGTGTTAATTTTTTCTTCATGGATAACGGAAGAGTTTTGAATTTTATTTTGACTGGTAATTATAAACAAAATTTGAATTAAGAAATATTTTATGGTTAAGAATTAAATGATAAATATTGTGATGTTGATTAAGAGGAATTTGTTTGACTTTCTAACAGACTTAGCGATGCATTTTTCTTTCCTATTTAGATTATGTAAAATAAATATCTATTTTTATTTATTTACAAGTAAATTATTTAAAGTAGACATGTCTTTATTGTTGTAAACATGATGTATTAGCTAGGAGAAATGTGAAAACATGAATTTTAGTGACTATCTAGTGACAAGTATGTGGAAAAAATAATATTTCTTGAGTTCTTCATTAAGAAATAATAAAATATATTATTTTTCAAAAATTTAAATCTAAAATAGTATGATTTTTGTGTTATTTAACTCATATTTATTATTAAAAAAAAAAGATAAATTTAAACCATAATAGAAAATAAAGAACCAAATTAGCACCAAAATGTTATATCTTTATTACTAGAAAAAAGTTCACTTTCCTCTTTAAAGGAGAACTTCCAATAGAGCAATTCCCCAATTACAACTTCACAAGCCTTATTTTACATTTCTTTCTCGTGAGAGAGAAATTTCTAATTTAAATTGGTAAGAGTTGCTATAAATATTAAATTTAAATTGCTCGAAATTCTCATAAATTTAGTGACAAATTAAATTTTATTAAAATGAAAAATTTTAAGTTATATTAAATCTAAATTAATTAAAATAAATTATGACTTAAGTTTTTCAAATTTAACAATAGATTTAATTTTATAAACCAATATAGATCCATCTTAACAATGGATCTACCAAGAGCCCAGAGAGATCGAATATCATTATATGAGAATCTCTTTTTAGAATGAAAAACTCGAAAAAATATGTACATGTCAAAAGATTTAATCTCTTTTTAGAATGAAAAACTTGAAGAAAGATGTACATGTCAAGATTTAATCTCTTTTAGACCTTCATAGATATGTGATTAAGATGGATATATAGTGGTTTTATATCTCTATATATAGGCCATGTGTAATTTTTCATTGTTTAAATTGTATTTTTGGACAAATTATTATTTTATTCTTTTATATGAAAAGCTGAATGAGTTACACATTTTTGTCTTATTAAGAACTAACTAAATTATGTTAACTTTAATTTTTTTTCCTTGTAAATATTGATATTTTAATAATTAGGTTAGAATGAATATGTATGAACTATCTAAGCAATAGAAAAATATTTTTGGTAATTTTACAATTATAGTTTCAATTATATTAAGCTTTTTAATTTATAAAAATGTCTTTTTATTTTTTTAAGTCATTTTGCGTGTAATTTCATATACAAAATTTTGATATAAGTTCACCAATACATAATATATAATAAATATAATTTCATAAAAATAAGCATCATGATGATAACCATCTAATGAACATAAACATCATCTATAATACACATTCAAATTAGCTAACATCATCTAATTATATACACATCTAACACATATAAATGTCATTAACTAGCACACAAATCTAATAATCTAACAGGGCATCATCATCG